>CM002483.1:4049908-4076000 GCA_000325765.3 Leersia perrieri
ATATAAACGTTTGCCTAAATTCAAAAATCTGTCCGGCACCGCCATCTCGCCCAAATTTCAGTCCACCCCGCTCTCTCTCACTCTCTTCTGCCCTTTCCGTCCCGTCTCGGCCCGCCTACACGCGCAAACTCTCTCTCCTCACTTTCTCTCTCTAGGGTTTGCCCTTCTCACTCCTCTTCACTCCTCCCCCTGCTTCCCCTCTCTTCCTCCCGCTCCCGAGATGGAGGAGACGCTAGCCTCGCTGCGCCGCCCGGTAATCCTAACCCTCCACCGCCGGAGCTCCCCCGCGCGGCTGAATCCGCGAATTCTTCCTCCATTTTTTTTCTTCTGATTTTTGCTTTGTTTTGGGGTTGTGATTTCGATTTCGCTGTGCAGAAGCGCGGGCGGCCGCCGCGGCCGCGGGAGGAGTACCACGCGGCCGCCGGGGACTTCGAGGACGAGGAGGGCGCGGAGGGGCTCGCCGCGCGGCCCCAGCCCAAGCGCAAGCGCGCGGCCAGCGCCGCCTGGGCGGCGTCATTGGAGGACCCATCCCTCATCGGTTCGCGACCATGCTCTCTCTCTCACACCTAGCTGTTGTTTCGCGGCCGTAATTGGGGATACACTGCTTGTTAGTGTTTAGCTTCTGAACGCCTAAGTTAACGAGAGCTAGTTCACAGTGACGCGGGAGGTAGATTTAATTGGTCTGTGTGTGCTCTCTGTGTGGTGAATTGGTGCTTCCTAGGCTTGATCTGTGGTTGGGGTTGTTTAGTTTGTCTAGGAGCGGTTTTTTTTTTCTGTCATACAGTTGATTTGAGAGGATTTTGCTTTTTTACCATGCCATTCTAGGTTGTTAGCTGAACAGAATACCATTGATTTTGACTAAACTTTCAGTTAGGTTGGAACTGTCACCACCTCTTGTAGAAAATCTACAAATTTTTACACCTGGCACATATGTATATCTCGTAGCGTAGCAAGGTACTCTTGAAATTCATGCGAGTTATCATTTATAATAAATGTCTGCTAACCTGAGTTGGCGCTGCTCACACCATATTTCTGCCAGTGTCAGCGCTTGCCCCAACATGATACGGGAGGCTTGTAGTGACTAGGTACAATGCATCAAGGATTTAAAGAGCCTATCATAGCATGCCCATTCTGAAATCTGTGACTTGGTTAAGAAGACATTTTATCTTTATTTGGTGGCGAATTCCTTAAAAACTTGCAACTTGCAGATATTATCAAACATGATACCAGGCTGATCAGCCATGCAGTCAAAAGGTTGGTTGAGGACTATGAATCAAAGCCCAAATCTGTGATGTTTCAGATATTAGCAATGCTTTTTGAGGTAATATATGCCTACTAATGAATGCTTTGTTTTTTTGGGTTCCTTATTTCTAAACCAGTGAATCTTATAATGTCAGGCTTGTGGAGCTAGGCATGAGTTTTATGAAGATTACCTGGCTGAGTCGGATGTTGATGTTGTTGTACTTTCCCTTATTGACCTAGCAAAAAAGGTATCCTGTATTTTTCCTAGAAAATTGATTGGAGATAATTTACAACCTTGTTGATTATCTGCGTACTTGTCTATTCTATATGTTCTAATCTTGAAATGACATGCAATGCTTTTTTTTGGATGATTTGTTCACCCTTAACTTGAAAACAGGGTAAGGTGGATGATTATTACAGCTCTAAACAGAAGGATCTTAAGAACTTCAAAGATAATCTTGTTTCCTTTTGGGATACCTTGGTCCATGAGTGCCAGAATGGTCCATTATTTGATGATCTCTTATTCCAAAAAATCAAGGACTATGTGGTTGCTTTATCATGGTAACATATCTGGTCATCCTTATTGTTTTCTTTGCGTTGGGCACATCGATGATGGATGTAATATGCTGTGGTGTATTTCAGTACTCCCACAAGGGTTTATCGCCAAGTAGCTTCATTGATTGGGCTCCAGCTTGTCACGTCCTTGATATCTGTTGCTAAGACCCTCAGTGGACAACGTGAGACCACTCAAAGACAGTTGAATGCAGAGAAGAAGAAGCAGAGTGATGGACCGATTGTTGAATCTCTCAACAAAAGGCTAGATCATACTCATAAGAACATTACTTACTTGGAGGAACTGATGAGGAAAATATTTAGTGGGTGAGACATTCTATTTCAAATCACTTGAACTTGCATTTTAATGTACAACATTTACTTTTATACATCTCAAATATTTGTGTCATCCAGATGTGGTTCACACATAGGTATTTGGAGAACATACTTACATTTACTGTCTTTTGTACATCTGTCTCAGTCTAGTATGCCCACTTACTATATTCTTTTACCACTTGTAGGTTATTCATGCACCGCTATCGTGATGTTGACCCTGAGATCCGGATGTCGTGCATCAAATCTCTTGGTATTTGGGTTGTCTCCTACCCATCACTTTTCTTACAAGATATATACCTAAAATATCTAGGCTGGACACTAAATGACAAGGTAAAATACATTTTAGATCTACTTAATGACCAATGAGACCTGCAATTTTTACAATGCTACTTTGTGCAATTTTATGTTTTTGCAGAATGCCGCAGTTAGAAGAACTTCTATTCTTGCCTTACAAGGCCTTTATGAAGTGGATGAAAACATACCTTCTCTTGGTCTCTTTACTGAGAGATTTTACAGCAGGATGATCCAGCTTGCAGACGATATTGATATTTCAGTAGCTGTTTCAGCTATAGGACTCATCAAACAATTACTGAGGTTAGTGACTTAGTTCATTGCTGGGCACCCGTACTTATTTAGGAGAGCTTTCCTATTGACGTCCTTATATATTATTTTGTATAACTTTGATGGATCGGTTTGATATTGTAGTCTTTGTATGGCACTATTCTATGAGTAGTTGAGAAATAAATTTGCAAGCGGTAAATTTTGGCTAATGTTTTTCCCCCTACATTTCCATCATTATGGAAACATAGATTTTAGCCAGAAACTGGGTTAATTCGCCTACCTATCATCAAATACCGTTGAGAAATAGGTTACAACAGTTCATCACTCGAATAGACTGGCAGTGGGTGTTAAATGCAAATGTTACTTTGAGCTTTAGGATGTTACATTGCGCAGTTCAATAAGTGTTTTCAGCAATTACGATTAAGAAATATTTTTCAACATGCACCATCTGTAGAAATACTTTCAACATACATTTACACAAGCTTTGGATTTGGAACCACTGTAAAACCCTTGCTTGTTTGAATAATCATAGGTTTAAATATATTAGCAGAAACACAGGCTTGAAGTGCACTCTTAATTCACAACAATATACATAAGAGTTGCATATCCAAAACTGAAATATAGGTATGGATTTGGCCGAATGGATAGTATGTGATATATGGTCTTGACTTAGTGTGAAGCTATTCGTATCAGAATCGATTATTGACTTAATGCCTTAATGGGCACCATTTTGTGCTTTGGTTCCCTTGAACTTAACCTAGAAATCACCCTTGTTATTTGCTGATATCAGTTTTTTTTTTTTACCAAAGTGTAGAACCACACATTTTTTTTCCATCTTCACCTTCTTCTGTGTGCATTGCTGCAGTAAAACAAATAAATATGCTGTTTATTTTTGTTGCAGGCATCAACTTTTGAGCGATGATGATTTAGGTCCACTGTATGATTTGCTTATTGATGAGCCTCCACTGATCAGGCGTGCAATAGGGGAATTAGTTTATGATCATCTGATAGCACAAAACATCAAGACCTCCCAGTCTGGAGCAAGAGGTACTTGCCTCAGAAATGGTTCTGCTTTTATGCACCTTATCTTGCTATTGTCTACTGATTATATTATCTTATTCCAGATGGAAACAGTGATTCGTCAGAGGTTCATATAGGTCGAATGCTGCAAATCCTGAGGGAATTTTCAAATGACCCGGTCCTGAGCTCTTATGTCATTGATGATATTTGGGATGACATGAAGGCTATGAAAGTATATTCCATTTCATTTCAACTTTTATTGTCAGTATGATTTAAAGGCTATAGCTGCAATGTCTTCTTCTGTAGGATTGGAAATGTATAATCTCCATGCTTCTGGATGAAAACCCATTAACTGAGCTTACTGACATGGATGGAACCAATCTAGTTCGGATGCTGCGAGCCTCTGCAAAGAAGGCTGTTGGGGAAAGAATAGTTCCTGCAACAGATAATAGAAAATTGTATCACAATAAAGCCCAGAAGGTGTCAACTTTAGTTTTTGCTGTATCATTTATTGCTGATGCAAATTAATCGCTTATTTATTTCTTGGTCATAGTATTTGCTGTATTGCTTGTTTAGTTATGCAGCATTAGGTTATGTAGGAATCTTCTACGTACTATGTGCAGAATATAGGTCTACTTCCAGGGTTGTAGATTACTGATTTTGAAAGATTCTCACAGTTTGATCTGTTAAACTCTTAAAAAGTCCTGTTGCTAGATAACTGACAATCATGTTCTGAAATGTTTTTTGTTTTAAAAAACAGTGTTTTTTTAACTACAACGGCAATAAAAGTATGTAGTTACTTAGTGGTTTTCGAATCAGAAGCTGTTTTTTCCCCTAATGCATTGAATAGATTCTGTTGGTGAATACCTTACCTAGTTATTATAAGTAGAGCCTTGCATGAATAAAATAAATATGTAGCTTTAAATTTGAAGATTACTTGCCTAGCACACAATATACCACTCCCCAGCTTTGTATATATAAGATAGAGGATTCAACAAATATCAATATGTTTCCTTGTTGTGTTTATACCTTTTCCCTTTACCACTTAAGCTTTCCTTTTTTCCTTTTAATGGAAGACCACTTCAGGTTGTAGAGCTCTGTAGACCAAACTATTTTCTTCTATGTAATATGCTTACTAATTTCTTGGATTTTACTAGATGATTTGTCTTAAGCTCCCGCTAGGCGCCAACCTTTCTGACTCTCTACTGTCTAGTGCCTTTTTGAGCTATGCTCTTGTTTGGCTGTTGAAGCTAGTTTTCATTGTACCTTCATTCATATATCTCTTTTGTTACAACCGAAGAGCTATTGTTTTGCAGGAAATACTGGAAAGCAGCAAGCATGAAATAACTACTGCTTTGCTGAAGAAGTATCCACATCTTTTAAGAAAATATATATCAGACAAAGCTAAGATATCACCTCTGATTGATATGATGATGCTTATGAAACTTGAGTTGTACTCACTAAAAAGGCAAGATCAGGTCAGTTGCAAACAGTCATTTCTTCTTCTGCACAAACTTTCTGCTTTGGTTTGTTGATAAATTCTTGTACATTGTGATTCAGAATTTCAAGGCTGCCATAGATCTCATTGCGGATGCCTTCTTTAAACACGGTGACAAGGATACCTTGAGGTCTTGCACCAAGGCAATTACTTTCTGTTGCACTAACTGTCCGGCAGACCTTCAAAATTACGCCGAAAGCAAACTTAAGAATCTCGAAGATGAGCTGGTTTCAAAAGTCAAAACTGCAATCAAGGAAGTAGAGGTATGTATGATATATTCACAGACTCTGTACGTACCAATTACAAAAGCCATGAAGGTAAATATGTTACAACCTACATTACAGGCAGGTGATGATGAATACTCTCTCCTGGTTAACTTGAAGCGATTTTATGAGCTTCAGCTGGCAAAACCTGTGACAGATGATGGTTTATTTGACGATATGTATCGAATCATGAGTCATCTAAAAGATATGGATAATGAGGTACGCACAGTATCATTGTTTAGTTATGAATACTTCATTCGTCCTTGAAGAGTCAACTGCCATATTAGCTAATATATTCATGTATTATTAGGTAAAGAGCTTTATCCTCCTTAACATGTACCTTCAGTTAGCATGGTGCCTGAATGCAATTGATGGTGAAAACCCATCTGAAGCTTCCATCGACGAACTCTTATCCAAGCAAAGCTCTCTTTTTGAGAAACTGTATTATTTCTTGGTGGTTCTTCCCACTTATCAGAAAGAAGGAAGGAGCACGGCTATACTTTCCTGCAGAGTAAGTCTTCTGATGTTATGGACTAAATCTGAGTTAAACATTAACGCAGATGGGGACACATTGTTTGTGTAATGTATATGCTGCTCGGCAAGCTGTAAGTATGCTTTGGCTATGTTTAGCCCACTGACTTGATATTGCCTCTATTTATAAGGTCTGCGTCATCACCGCAGAGATGTGGTGCTTATTTAAGAAGCCAAAATATTCTTCAACAAGGCTAGAGAGTTTGGGATATCTCCCACAACTAGATGTCGTCCAGAATTTCTGGAAACTGTGTGAACAACAACTCAACATATCAGGTTTTGATGTTGCTTAGACTTCTATACTTAAGTGCAGTATAGCTTACGATAAAAATTTCTGAATAAAAACTCATCATCTAAATTTCAAAATTTTGAATAATTTTGTTTTCTGGCTTCTCACTAACAATAGAAATCTATCATGTTCATCAACAGATGAAACAGAAGATGAAGATGCAAATGAGGAATATATTGAAGACACAAATAGGGATGCTGTCATGATTGCAGCGGCAAAGCTAGTGCTTGCTGATACAGTTTCAAAGGTCTGTTCTGTGTTTTCTGTAATAACCTGAGGTCCTCAAGCAATATTTTCCTAGCTACACTGCTGGTGGCGATCTTCTGTTGCACCATTGTTCTGTCACTTTGACAGCTTATTGTTTACATAAAAATAATATTTTCAATTTAATTTCTCTTTGCAGGATTACCTGGGCCCAGAGATTGTTTCTCACTATGTATCCCACGGAGCAAGCACTACAGAGATAATCAAACATCTAATCACCTCGCTTCGGAAAAATTCTGACAACATGGCTGCCTTATTTTTTGAGGCACTGAAAAGGGTAGGGATTTTGTTCCAACTTTTATAATATTTAAATATAATTTTTAAAGAACTACTAACTTTGTCAACCATGATTGTATTCTAGAGTATTCTGACTTAAGAATATTACTCTGATTCATCTTCTTTCAACTGATGTTATGTTTTATAATCTTTCTTGTGTAAACTTTTCTTTGTTTTCGTCTAACTAGGCATATGAGCGGTATATGGCCCATGTACATGACGCGGAAAATCAAACCCTCATTGGCAAGTCTTATTCAGAATGCCAAGAACTTGCTAGTCGGCTCGCAGGGTCGTATGTTGGTTTCACTCGAAATAAAAACAAGTCTCAGATCTTGAAGATAATCCAAGATGGTGTTTCTTATGCTTTCATGGACCTTCCAAAGCAACTATCTTTCCTCGATGCTGCTCTCCTTCCATTTGTATCTAAACTTCCATCAGCAGATATACCAGACATGTATGGCATTAACTCTTGTCACTTGTGGTGCCTCCATTGATTTTAGTTATGCATGATTTTCTTATATTTCTTTGTATGTAGCCTGTTGGATGTACAGAGGAGGACTCAAGATACTGATACAAATGAAGATCCAAGTGCTTGGCGCCCATACTTCACGTTTGTAGAGCATCTACGCGATAAGCATGCAAAGAATGAGGTTTTGCAGGGTATGTCAAACTCTTCTTGAACTGTGCCTTGTTCCATTGCATAACTGCAAATACTTTACTGGTTCTATTGTTTCCTATCCAGAGGAAAAGGAGGAAAAACCTGTCAAGCGTAGGGGTCGGCCAAGGAAGGTTAGAGATGTACCTGCAAGGAATCTTTTTGATGGACACAAGTCTAGTGACGAAGAATCTGTCAGTGACTCTGACCAGCAAGGTGGCGTAGAAGACGACGACGATGACGCAGATCAACCTCTGATCAACACGTTTAGGTCTTCAGCATCCAAGCTAAGATCACTGAAGGTTTCTCAGCAAGGAACAAGCGGTGAGAAAGGACCTTCAAGGGCATCAGGTAAAGGGGTCAGGATTTCACTCTTACTACATCAATAGGATGCACCAACGAAGTTATGGCAGCATCCATGATCCATTGTTCCCTTTGTCCCAAAATATAAGTCGTGGTAGCTTTTTATAGTCTCCAACATATACTTGGTTGATTTTTTCTTCATGTATTATCAACAATTACGAAATTAGCATCATACAAGAGTGCTTTCAATTTTCAAATATGAAGTTAATGGCCTAGCTTAGTTTAATTACATATATAGTTTAGTTGTTTGTTTGAAGTTATTAATGTTGACTTCCTTTATATTTTGGACGGGGGGAGTATTTTTTCGGTTATTCCCATTTTAATTACATGATCTAATTTCAGGAAGCAATAGCTGAGGGAATGCATGGACATCGCTGCACATGACTGCACCTGGACTTGAATTTACGCAACATATTTGGAGACACTGACTGTAGTCCCAACTCCCAAGTCATGATGACTCTCAGATCCATGCACAGCGACATTCGATGCTGTTTGTTGGCGTTGTAGATGATTTGTACCCCTTTTGTAAACGTGATAGATTTTTGTTAGTAATTTTTTTAACCCCTCACCATGTATATTATGTTCTTTTAGTAATAGTATATGTCCAAAATTGCATCTTGCATTATGAAGGTTGTTTTCTTCTGTGTTTTAGCTTAGATATTTACTGTTCTAGGCTAATTCTCGCTGAGTCATGTTTTGAACAGCAAAATTGACCGGTAGGATTGGGGAATCAGAGTGGTTTCTCTTATTTGCAATTGCGAATTATGTTTGGGAAACGTTTTAATGATATGCTGTTAAAAAATAATCACTAGATTTGGATTATTCTTCTTTCTTCTTTTAACTGGTTGAACTTTCGCATTAGCTACAAGTACGGGTTGTATTTTGGAAGAAATTTATACTGGGATGAATTGGTGTATTTACTTTGAGCATGTTATAAAGTCTATTCCTCATTTGGCAGCCTGGGACCATGGCTCATTCCTTGTGGGGAATGTAGCCTAGGAATTTCTTGAGGCGTGTTTGGAAGCCCACAAGAAGGCATGATATAATGATGATGATGATCTATTTAATTATGAGAAAAATAGTACTTTAAATCAGAGTTTCAGAAAACCATATGTTTTAATATTGTTTGAAACTTATGGGTTCTCTACATTATACCTACCCCCCTTCCTAGTTCCGGATGTGATGCTTTTTACTATAATGAATGTGGACAAACGTCATATCCAATATCATGTAATTATATTTTGGGACCAATGGAGTAGATATTTATAAAAATATTGTTTCACAAAACTATGCTATTAACATCGTATCAATTTTCAATTGAATATATTTCCATGCAGCAAAGATGAACTCTTAGACATCTACATCTTAATGGGTACAACCATATCATCCGATAGATTTAACCATACATGAAACGATATAATTATTTACTCCCTCATTCCCTAAATATTTACACTGTTGACTTTTCGATACACATCTTTCGTTTGTTTTATTCAAAAACTTTTATGAAATAAGTAAAACTATATGTAAACATAAGATTATATTTAAAAATAAATCAAATGATATGAAAATAATTAATAATTACGTAATTTTTTAAATAAGACGAACGGTCAAAAAAAAAGTCAACGGTGTCAAATATTTGGGGAAGGAGGGAGTAGTTTGATGAAACAATAATAGCATAATATCTGTAGTTAAGTGACGAGTGTAAATGAATATGAAAATTTCTATAACTTGAAGCACAAAACATGTAGTTTTTTCAAAATTATTTTTAAATTAACATATGAATAAAAATATTAATAAATAAAAAAATTAAAGGAGATAGCATCCATTCTACTCCCTCCGTCCCATAATATATGAGATTTGGACTATTCATGTGTAAAAATCAAACATTCATCTTATTTAAAAATTTAGTGCAAACATAAAAATTGATAAGTCATACTTAAAGTGCATTAGATAACAAAGTAAATAATAAATAAAATGAAGAATATTTTAATTTTTTTAATAAGACGAGCAATCAAATATTACGGTCAAAAACCCTAAATCTCTTATAATATGGGACAGAAAGAGTATCTTTGTGCAACAGTGTCTAAAAATAATAAAAGAAGAAAATAATTTGGAATGACCAGTACAGATTTCAACAAGCACACACAAACTCTCAGCATATATTACTTGCCACTTTCCCCATTTTTTTTTTCCATTCTCGATTTTTTATTTTGTCTCCATATGTTTTTGGGAGGAGTCAGTAACGGCAGAGGACTCTCTCCCTGACATGTGGGCCAATTGGACCCCACGTGTCAGCAGTATACAGGGGAGAGAAAAATGTGTCGAGAGAGGAGAGGGGAATGAGAATCGAAATCGACGCTTTGCCCCTCCACTTCGAGTGAGCAGGCCAACACTCCCAATCCATCTTGATCTTGTCTCCTCCCGACTTGGCGCCGATCTCCCGCGAGCAGAGCAGAGCAGGGACGCTGTTCTCCTTCGCATCCTCACCGGTGAGAATCCATCCGTTACGCAGCCGCAAACTATTTCTCGAGGCGATCTTTTTTTGTTCTTGTGGAATTTGCATTAACCCTAGCTAGGTTCTCTTCCAGATCTGGCTTAATAACCAACGTTACGGGAGGGAGGGAGACTAATAGCAGTTTTTTTTCTTGTCAAAAAGTTTGGGGGTTCAGATGATAGACATGGTGTCAGTCGTTGAGGAGCTCAGCGGGTTAACTTCTAGAGAGCTTGGTGATATGCTCAAGGAGTCGGATAGCTTTGTCTTGCAGGTGAAGACGGAAGATGGTGCTCCGAAGCAGGTGCGTATGTGTTTACTGGAGTAATATTTATAATTATCTGAATCTCTTTTCACTGACATACATTTGTTTCTCTTTTTTTTTTTGTAGGTGGACATGGAAAAGCTCGTGTCCTCGCTTCCTCTCCACCTTCTTGCTGTATGCTTGGAACTTGAAAGGGGTTCAGATTTAGCGTATGTCCTCCGTGGCATTCGCTTCTTGCATACTTTGTCTGAGCTTGCAGCTCGCAACACTAGGCTGGAGCAGGTTTCTTCTTCTGTTATTTTACTCAAGCTTGCCCATTTTATCTCACAAATAATCCAATCTTCTTTGTTTTTTCTACTACTTTTGAATCATGATATGTAATCACATTGTATCAATAATAATATAACTGTATTATTTTTGTTCCCTGCTGTTGTGAACTAAATGTAATGCCGTTCTTTCTTCGCATGTTTACTCATTTCTGTGTTTAATCAAGTCTAACTTGTTTATTGATTTAATTTTACTCTTTTAAAAATAAAAATGAGTGATGACCATCGAGACTTATGAATGCTTATTGCTTGCAGGTTCTTCTCGATGACGTGAAATTATCTGAACAAGTCATGGACCTGATATTTTTTGTGCTATCTATTCTTTCCCATTGGAAGAAGGTCCGGCAAGTGCCACCATATTATTTATTGAGTGCTATGTACTGATGTTGTATTTGGATTACCATTTCATACTAACTTATGGTGACAGCTTTTGTTTTATATTAGGAAAATCAACATGGTGTTTCTCCTTTTATACATTCATCACTTGTAGCGGCCAGTCTTCATCTGTTGACAAGTTACTTTTCATCTCAATGGCATGAACTTGTCCACATTCTGCTTGCACATCCAAAGGTAAAATATCTTAATTTAGCATACGTTTGACTTGGATACATTTCATACTTAAAACGAAAGCATGAGAAGTACCCTCCACTCCAGAATTTTATGATGGTTTGAAATTAATCCTTGAAATGTTATAAGTTTTTAAGGCTGAGCCTTTGATTTAGTTACCAGCTTGTCTACAAGTCTCCTTATAGGAAAGTTGATTTTGTACACGATAATGGCATGCTCATTTTGGGTTGTATCCTCATGAGAAAACAGAATCTGTAACATGATGTGAGATGTGGGCCCTTCTTTTGGGTCAAATCAAAATTCATCTGAACTAACACTATCCTGACATGTCATTTTGTGATTCATTCATCAGTGATATCTCTAGCTACCATGCTCTGTCAAAATACACTCTTTGTTATGTTTATTTTTCAGCTTCTGTGCCAACAGCTTACCAGCACATCAATTTTTTTTTTCTATTAGTACTATAGCATTAGCACTTTTGTTTGACCGTGTATATATCCTTGTTTGGGCCATATGATTAAAGGGTTTATCTTCTGCATCATTATTCCATTTTATAAGTTAGTCCTACTGCTTTATGTGATGCAAAAATACACGGTCCATACATAAGTTTTAGTGACTACTCCCTCCGTCCCAAAAAAAGCTCATTCCTGAATACGCTTTTTTTGGGATGGAGGGAGTATTGCCCATTGCACATTTTTTCTTGTACTCTGATTGTATTTGACTGAATTACATCGTGTTTAAAGATGATAGCTGCTTCCTCCGTCCCACAATATCTGAGCACTGTAATTGCTATGGCAAACTCTTTGATCTTGAACTTTGGAAGTTTGCCAGTGATACATGGATTTGCTAGTTAGGTACTTATCCTTCATTTTTTCCCTCTCTTATCTTAATGTTTGATGTTTCATGGTCAGGTTGATATCTTTATGGATGTGGCCTTCGATAGCCTGCACGATGATGTGAGGTCATTGAGTCACAGGTTGTCAACATTGAGCACCGATACCTTTCCTGTTGGCCCTTTTGACTCACGACTCACACACTTCATCTGCCAACAGTGCGAAGCATCATTACAGTTTCTTTTGTTACTGTGCCAGCAGAAGTTGTTTCGGGATCGTATTTTAAAAAACAAGGTCTGTTTAAAATCCCGTTTTCTTTTATCTTTAGTACTACTGTTAAGGGAAAAGACTAGTATATTGTATCCTCACTTCCCTTTATGGTGTATCAACCTATTCATGTTATATCAATTTGATAAGAAAAATAATTGTACCTTGATGACTGTTTATTTGTTTTCCAATTAGTGTTCTAGTACTAGTTTGCATGCTTTGCTCTTTTTATTCCTTGCTTGAGAGTTCCACAAAGCAGATCACTATAGTAGTATAGTTCAAGAAATATATTTGTTTATTGAGTAAATTCCAGAAAAGTACAACTATTTTATCAGAAATATCAGTTTGCTGCAACTTTGCTAGGCATTCAGAGAACTGCTGCAATAATAGTATATGATTTTATCATTAAGCTGCAACTTTGCTTGTTTGACAGGCCACTAGTCATACACATAGGCCCTGTTCGGCAGTGCTACAAGCTGCAGCACTGCAGCTGTACCAACAGTCTATCACAAGTTACAAACAACTGTGGCTGCTGCAGCTATTTTGCTGTGGCTGTACAGAGTAGTGGTATCGAACACCTCCATAAGCTATACTCATGATGTTGCAAGTTGGGCCTAAATGTCAATGAAATTGCATATTTTTAATATAAAGTCTGATATTTTTGCAATTTTATGAAACACCTGTCTAAAGTTGTGGTGAAATGATAGTTTCGAGTTTCTACCATGTAGTTGCATTTTTGTAAATTTACTATTTATTTTTTTTTCTTAAAGGCTATATATTTGTGTACTCCTAAAAATTATGAGTTAGTAGAGTGAAATCTGCAATATGTTACTATATGTTATTACATTTAATGTGTTGGAAGGTGAAATCTGAAGGAACCTCTTTCTCAATGCAGGAACTCTCTAGGAATGGAGGTATACTGTCACTCTCTCGAACTGTTTTGAAGTTAGGTGTTCCGGAGTGTCTGAAGGGATCAATTGATATTGCTGCTTCTGTTTCCAGATTGAAGGCTAAGATTCTTTCTATTGTAAGTTGGTCAGGAGTCATGACACATGATTATACTCTATGCAAATAATTAAATAAAGTGTGGCGATATGCACCGTTTACACAATACTTAGTTACTGACTAAATCCCTGTTACAAAACATTTGCTAGTTGCTCCAACTTTGTGAAGCTGAAACCGTTTCTTACCTTGATGAAGTCGCCACTTCACCAAAGAGCATGCAACTAGGGCAAACCTTGGCACTAGAGGTTAGTTCTACCAGGGCAGATCACGACCTTTGAAATGTTACTCTGTTTTTACTGCCTGTCGAAATTTTGTTGACAAATTCTTATATCACATGCAGGTTCTTGATTTGCTGAAGACTGCATTTGGAAGAAAACAAAAGCTTACTTCAGATTCTCATGATAAGAGTTACCCCATGGGTTCTGTGCTTATTAGTGCATTGCGTTTAGTTGATGTCTTTTCTGATGATTCAAACTTCAGATCTTCCTTTATAACTAATACTGTAAGATTTGCACTGAGTATACTTCTACCTTCATTGGTTTTTTACCATTTAGCAACATGGAAGAAAAAAGCCTTTTCCTGCCTTGATTGATTTTCACCGAGGAATAGCTTTATTCAATTACTTTTATTGACCTCCTTTGCAGATTCCATTTCTGACCCAAACTTTGGCTATTCCTCATGATGAGTTTGTCTCAAGCTGGTGCTCTGTCAATCTACCAGTGATAGAAGAAGACGCTAATCTTGAATATGATCCATTTGGTGCAGCTGAGTTGGCACTGGCAGCTGCTGGTAATAACCTGACTGAAGCTAAAGCCAACTATTCATGCCCTTTTCGCCCTATCAGTATGCCTTCTATAGCATATGCACAGACAAGAACATCATGCGTCGTGAAAATAATTGCAAATTTGCATGTTTTTGTCCCAAACATATGTGAAGGTCAGAAACTTTTCTTCCCTGTTGTAAGTTGCTAAGTTGCTATGTGGATTTGTTATTAAAAGCAAGTTCTGCTATCATGTTACCAGAGCAAGAAAGAGATCTTTTTCTTCAGAAATTTCAGAAGTATTTGGTATGTTGGAATCCTAGATCATCAACTGACCATCCAGCATCAGATAATCTTAATGCCACTACAATTTGCAGAAACCTGGGTAGTGTGGCCTATACCTTTTTCCAATTTTGTGGTTATGTTTATTCATTATAGTGCATGTATAACCTCTTTTTTGTGGGTTTTGCAGGATCTTTGTCCGAGTATGCTAGGTCATTAATTCCTAATAACTTGTTAAATGAGGAAGATGTGCAATTGTTGAGGTAGTTAAAGCATTTTGACTACTTGTCGTGTTTCTTAGTATGATAGTATCCCATGTAGAACTGTGTTACAACCTTTTTGTTTCATTCCTACTTTTATTGGTCAACATTTGGTTTTAGTTTGTTGCGCCCTGCATATAATGTACTGTTTGAAACACTTTACTGATATTTATGTAAAATGTGTGTTTTCCTATTTGCAGTGAATTCGCTTATAAGTTACAAACTTGGTGTAAATCGCATGTTGGACAGAGCACATCCCAGGTTTGTTTGCTTTTCGCAATAATTATAGAATCATAATAGCCATCAATGTACCAAAGCTTTGGGCTTAGGGTCTCTGGTACACTGCTGCTCCTCGAGGGATGACATACAAATGTCATTTTGAACAATAATGGTTCAACTTTTCAAGTACATCACTTGCACTCTGTGCGAGCTTTTTTAATCAACAATATCAACACTACAATTAGTATTTTTGTATGGTAGGTGATAGGTGCACTTGGTGTCTAAATTAGAAAACTAGGCTAGAACCTTACATCAGATGGTCAATTCATACTTTTAGCAATCTACTGGGATGTGATCTTATTCTGTATGCTTTAGGCAGTGAAGACTGATCCGTCATTAGAAAGCAAGGAAGACTTGAAGCCGCTGCAGCAGCCTTTCCTGACAAGTTCTACTGCTCCAGATCCTGGTACGAATAACGTTGCGAAGGTAGGTACATTGCTCAGTTGTTTGCCACATTAAGTATATTATATTGGCCATTGACTTGGTAATTTGGTCACAATAAACAGGATGCACATAAGATGGAAGAGCCTACGCCAACACCCCCAATGAAGCAAGAAGGGAACACTAGTAATGAGACTCCGAAAAACACTGTTGCTTTAAATGGGGGGTTCCTGCAGAATTCAGTTGGTCAGGACTTGTTCCATCTTGGTGTGCAGAATTCAGTTGGTCAGGACTTAGTCCATCTTGGTGTTGCGAGAACAGGCTTTCTGGGGGGAGGTACTGGTACTAGTACAGGACTCCGCTGCAAAATGGATCTTGACCCTGCATCCAGCAGTATGGACCATTTCAAAACACCAGATACAAAAGAAAGTGCTCTTCAGGACGACGAGAAAGGAGAAACTCACATGTATGATGAGAGACAACCTAAGAGAAGGAAGCGAACCATAATGAACGATAATCAAATAAATGAAATCGAGAAGGCTCTGATTGATGAGCCTGAGATGCATAAGAATGCCGCTTTACTGCAGGCGTGGTCAGAGAAGTTAAGTGGGCAGGTCTTGTCCTTCACCTAGCCATCTTTTGTTAAATCATCAAAATATTATAAATACTTGTCTCATTCATGAAAATGTATTTTCAGGGCTCGGAGATTACAGCATCGCAACTAAAGAATTGGTAACACTGAAGTTATCTTTGTTGCTGTTTTTCCTTAGCAATTTAACATTAGTTGCACAGTGTAACTTTCTTTTAGCTCCTAAAATCTTTGTGGCTCTTTTTCCTTAATAATTTAGCATTAGTTGCATAGTGTTTCTTTTAGCCCATAAAGTTTGTACTTTACTGCTTTCACACCTCAGTACGTAACTTACTTGTGACAACTTCTTTCTTTAAATTCTAGGCTGAACAATAGAAAAGCTAAGCTTGCTCGTATTGCGAAAGAAAGAGGAGTACAATCTGAGGGTGAGAATGCTGATAAGCCATCTACACCAGCTACTCCCCACCTCTGTGACTCCTCAGAAAGTGCTGGCGAGGAGAGCTACTTGCCACCTGCGAGGATCATGAGTGCTCTAGGCATATCCAAGGGTAGCAGATTTGTGAGCCCAGACGGCATCGAGACAACATCGCAGGCAGAGTTCAATCAAAATATCATGCTTAGCCGCCCTTTCACAAGGTCATTTTCATTTGAACCTGGCCGTCTTGTTTCCCTCATTGATACCGATGGGAAGGAGGTTGGCAAGGGTAAGATTTTCCAAGTTGAGGGGAGGGCACATGGGAAGAACCTGGCAGATAGTCGCGTTTGCATTGTTGATGTTACTGAGCTTAAGATTGAGAAATGGAGGGAGTTACCTCATCCCTCTGAAGTATCAGGAAGAACATTCCAAGAGGCAGAATCAAGGAATGCTGGCGTGATGAGGGTAGCGTGGGATATCATCAGGCTATCTCCAGTGGTGCAGTAAGTCGAACTTTTCTTTGTAGCGCGTGGAAAGATTATGGGACAACAAGAAAATACAAGTAGAAAGAAAAATTGATTTAGGTAAAGAAATCATGAATCTTGTGGAGCAGTTTGTAGGGCAACTGAGCTGCTCAAGTATATTAACATCATGTCCAAGACCGCTGTCTGATGTAACGACTGTTGTATGCATCGATCGAATGCTGGACTTGTTTGGGAAGAAATACATCCCAAGTTACTAAATTATGTTACTCTGCTTATGTTAGGTTTAACAAATTTAAGTAGCTTCTGTTGATTATGTTACTCTGCTTATATTAACATCACTTAGCTGTCACTGCTTATATGCGAGGGACAAATGATTCTTTCTTGCAATTGGTGTAGGACCACACGTTAGAGCTTCTGGTGGTTGCTCGGGGGCGGCAACATGAACACCACAGAATATTTGAGATCATCGAGGTATTAGAGAACTCTAGGATGAAATTGTTCATCTGGGATTGCAACTTCGCATGATACCTCGTTCACCATCAGAAAGCTGCTCTTGCAGTTCTTCCTATTACCACACCCTTGTTTTGGTACCCATTTCACTTCCACTAGGCTAAAACCTCTAATTAGCTCGTAAAATCTTGGATTTTCCTCGTTTTGTCCAAAATTTTCCTGTTACAGATAATTGCATTGTGCATGATGCAGCGGTTCAGCCACAGGTGCTGCCCTTGGCTATAGCTTTACTGGCGAGATAAATTTGTGAGAATACCCTATGTCCGCGGATATATACAATTCGGAATTGAGATCAGATGAAGTTGATACTGTAACTTCACAATAGTGACTGCATACCATCTGGACCATCCATGGATTGATCTAATGGTTCAAATCCGCTCCTAAATGATATATAAAATATTAGACTGCTACAATAGAACGGTGCAAATTCACTCCTAAATGATATGTAAAATACTATTGTTTGCTACAATAGAACGGTGCTATAGCATCACATGTCTCTGAACCGTTAATTTCTCGATCATACTATGCTAGTGCAATGCTTAAGTTAAAGTTGCTTTCTCAAATTCAGCGGATTCCGGTCCATACAAACTACTGGTTTCGCTCTTTCAAGCTACAGCCTATAGCACTAACCTCTGTTGATGATAAATGTTGGTTTGGTATTAAAAATGATCTGGAGTGTTTACAAGCTGGGGCTTAAGTGAATAGCAGGTTAGTAGCGAACTGATGCCAACATAGCGGCTCTAAAAATAATAATAATTAAAAAAGATGCCTACATAGCGGATAGAGTGCGCTATAGCGAATGCTAAGTTCCAATAGGACCATGAATAATAAGTTTGGCACACTAACAATTCAAAAATTAGTGATCAATGCACATAACTTAAAGAGTACAAATAAAAAATTACTTCCTCCAGATTTTTTTTCTAAGTTTGACTATATTAAAAAAATAGAAATAATTTACAACACAAAATTGGTTTCATTAAATCTAATATTAAATATATATTTCTAGCATATTATTTCTTCTTTTATGTTGAAATTATGACTAAGTTTTCTCGAAATTAGCTTAAACAAATTTTGCCTTTAAAAATATCAAAACAGCTTAGACTAGACAAATGTCCTCATGGAGTCAAAATGGGATAATAATATCATCAACTCCATATATAACTTGTCAACTTACTATAAGTCTATAACACAGCTTGCTAAGTTCCAGCCCACTCCATTGTAGGGGTAGCTACTAGTAACTGTTACAACATTCTAGTACATTGAGCTTAAGTTTGGTGTTTGAATTTTTTTAATCCAGTTAATTTTAACCGTTTAGATTGCTTTAATATTTGTGCACGTTAACCCTCCATCTTTTTTGGGATCTCAGAATGTAAGTTTTTAAGTTAAATTTTTCTAAGTTTGACTAAATTAAAAAATACAAATATATATTTACAACACAAAATTGGTTTCATTAAATCAAATATTAAATATATATTTCTAGAATATTGTCGGAGCAGGGACTTTGCCCGCCCCCAGTCATGGCCAAACCCAAATGCAGGTATATTCTTACGTTTGTGAGCCTTTCAGGTACTTAATGAAAAGAGGAAGATGTTGGCACTCGAATCTGAAAGGAGATTCGAATAGGATCCATAGGCACCACGACAAGATGAAGAAGCGTGTTAGAATGGCATTCGAACGCGGCCCAGGATACGACGTTTGGATGAGGCCTAGGCTATGACGTTCGGATGCGGCCCAGGCTCCGGCGTTCTGATGTGGTTTAAGTTCCCCCGTGAAGCGACAAGGGGGCGACAAAGAGGCAACAAGTTAGGGACCACATTTGTATCTGTAATCATAATGACGATGTCATGAGTGACAGCCTGGCTAGGGACAACCACCTTAGAAGTAGATTGACGGGACTACCCCACCTAATGTACTAAGTCATTAGGGGCGTCATTGTATTTTTCCCTTGGGGTCCGGGTTCCATATAAGGTGAGCCCCATGTCCCCTTAGGGGATAAGAAAAACAAGGTAGCACCAACTAAAAAGGCTTCAAATCGCCCTTGTCTTTAAGCCCTCAAAGTGTTCGAGAGTGTGTAAACTTTTTGAAGACGTCTCTAATCCAAATCAACAAATAGACTCATTGGAACCACCAGCCCGCTCCATCGTAGGGGTGGCGACCATTAACTGTTACAACATGCTAGTACATTGAGCTTAAGTGAGGTGTTTGAATTTTTAATCCAGCTAATTTTAAACGTTTAGTTTGCTTTAATATTTGTGCACATTAACCTAATTCGCTTTTCTCCCAACCCTCATCTGAGTTCTCACCGTCATTGCTCATGTTATCATGTAGCGCAACATGTACGTCATTGTACCTCTACTAACAACCCGTACGAGTGCATCATAATCTCCGATAAATCGGTTCCATCTCTAACATTGGCCCTGTTTGGATCAAGGTGTTAGAGTTAGTTTGGGTTATTTAGGCCCCAAATAACCTACTAAGATCCAAACATGTGGGGTTAGATTATGTTATTTACATCTAACCTTCCAACAAAAAACTAGCACCTCAAAGAGATGCTAATTGAAGCTAGTTTGGATGGGGCCCACAAAAATTTCAGATTTTTCAATGAGGTGCTAATTGGAAAAGCATATTTAATGTCAATCTACCCCAATCTAACTCTTTCATCCAAACACTTTTTTGGGTTAGAGTTAGTTTATGGTTAATCCTGATCTATATTCTATGGTTAATCCTAATCTATATTCTAACTTTAACATTTGATCAAGTTAGAGTATCCAAACATGGCCATTGTCTACCACCATCCTTAATCCCTACTGTTCTGTGTGGGTAAACTCTCCCACCCACGACTAGTCTACCATCCTGACATCCTGGCCGTCTCTCTAAACCCGTTCTCACTGTTCCACCCCCTCTCCCGAGACTGATTCGAAGAAAACTTCTTGTAGTTTAGGGTTGCATTAGGAGTTTAGGACTCTGCTAGTTGCCTAGTCTGCCATCTCCCTCCTCTCCTCTCTTCTTGCATCCCCGGTCTAAGGTTGAAGATGATGCTGAATTGGGATCCAACGGCACTAAACAGAGTTTTACCAGTTGTATAAATGTGACCGACTTAAATCATGTCGAAACACAAAACGAAACAACGTGTTCATGACTGAAGGGAGTAGTACAAAATTGTGAAATACTAAAAACCTCTCAGGTTACAATTGCACAGCCCAGTTACCGCACACTTCCATAGTAACTAAACAAAGGTAACAAAGTACTCAGCGCGAGAGCAGCAGAGCCAGGATATGGAGAGGGAGCCCCAGCTCCAGTTGTCGCTGATCAGAGTAGCACCATGCCAAAGCATCCACAGTCCAGTTTCAACACAAGCAAGCAAGCAAGCAAACAGTCATGTCCTGTCAAACAATCATTGCATCCACAGCTCGATCAGTCACTCGCCTCCTCCTCCTTCACTCCCTCACTCTCTCTCCTTCCCCTCTCCCTCCATCTCCTCACGATCTACCTGAAAAATCTCATTTTTTTTCGTCACGATCCACCTGAAAAATCCTCCATTTTTCTCCTCGCAAGCAGCCGCCATGACAAGCAAGCTTCCACCTTTCCATGCCCTCCTGCTGCTGCTCTCCTCCCACCTCGCCATCGCCGCCGCATTCGGCGTCTGGATCGACGCCGCGTCGTCCTCCCAGGCCGGCAATGGCGGCGGCGGCGAGGAGTACGCGGCGCTGCAGGCGCTGAAGGCGGCGGTGGTCGACGACCCGCGCGGCTCGCTGTCGTCGTGGCAGGGCCCCAATGTCTGCGCCTACAAGGGCGTCTACTGCTCGCCGCCGCCGCCGGAATCCTCCTCGTCTTCCTCGTCGCCGGTGGTCGCCGGAATCGACCTCAACCGGGCCAACCTCAAGGGAACCCTCCCGGCGGCGATCTCCCTCCTCACCCACCTCACATTCCTCCACCTCAACTCCAACCGCCTCACCGGCGCCGTCCCTGAATCCCTCCGCGAACTCCAGTATCTCACCGAGCTCGACCTCAGCAACAATCTTTTCTCCGGCGAATTCCCCACATCGACATTGCTCATCCCCTCACTCGTCTACCTCGACCTCCGCTTCAACGCCTTCTCCGGCGAGCTCCCATCCGAGGCATTCACCAAGCCAAATCTCGACGCGCTCTTCCTCAATAATAATCAATTCAACGGCGAGATTCCGGCGACGCTCTGGTCGTCTCCGGCGACGGTGATCACCCTCGCTAATAACCGCCTCACCGGCCCTGTCCCGCCGGCGTACGGCGCCGCCGCCGGTGGGCGTGTAAAGGAGGTTCTTTTCCTCAACAACAAGCTCACCGGCTGCATCCCGGAGGAATTGGGATTCTTGCCGACCATCGAGGTGCTCGATCTCAGCTACAATTCACTCTCCGGCCATCTCCCGACGACGCTTTCCTGCCTCGCCGGAATCGAGGTGCTCAACATTGCTCACAACCAGTTCACCGGCGAGTTGCCGGATTTGGTGTGCGATCTCAAGCGGATCACCAATTTGTCCGTCTCGTTCAATTTCTTCTCCGGCATTAGCCAGCACTGCGACCGCCTCGCCGGCCGGAGCGTGTTCGACTTCGTCGGAAATTGCGTCCCCGGCCGTGGACTCCAGCGGCCGCCGCCGGAGTGCGACGGCGCGCCGGGGGACGCCGGGCTCAGCTGCCTGCGAATCCCGGTGACGCGACCCGTGCCGTGTGCGACTCAGGCCGCCGTGTCAGTCGGCGTCGGCGTTGGTGTCAGCTTCGGCGGCGCGTCGCCGGTGTTCGGCGCCGGCGGCGTGGTCACCGTCACCGTGCCATGAACGGACACGATCAATCGTCGATTGGTTGGTTCTTGTATTTTTCGCTTTTTGTCCACGGAATTAATCAATGGACTATTAGCTCATTGCTGGTAATCATTACTAATTACTAATCGATTGGTTGGTTCTTGGCTGGTTAACAACATTTGAGTGGCTAATTAAGCATGCTAGCTAGTGTGGAGTAATTGAATTGGTTAAGGATTGAGCTATGAACAATTTTTTTGCTTTTGAGCTGGAGGAGAGAGCGAGAGAGATGCGAGTTTAATGGCGCCATGAATGCGGAGGTGGTGGCGCCAACTGCTAACGTCTAGCTCGCCCGTGTAGCCCATGTGATGTGTTGCTGCTGCTGCAGCTTGCAGAAATGCTCACTCATTCACAGGCTTACTGTACTGCATTGTACTGGTGTACTGTTACTTGCTTACCTGTGTGGGATGCCATGGTCTTTGGATCGATCAACCGTTTTTACATTGGAGAAAACTGGACATTTGCTATATACTCCTACTCGTACTCCAGTAATGAAGAGAGCGTCAGTTCAATAAATATACAAGTTGTAAGATTGTAATTACTCTCATGTAAAAAACAAGTGGAATTGAATGTTCTCCCTCTATACCTAATTGTACGGCCATTCGAAGCCTGGCAAAATCCATCGGAAAGCGGCAAATCCGATCGCAAAGCCCTTCTTCTCCGACTCGTCAAGGAAGTGTAGGGCTAAAAAAATACAAGGATTTTCTTTGAGGGGAAAAAAAAATATAAGGATTAGGGTTGTATGTGATGAATACTAGTGTAATGACGGATATGTTAATCTCTCGATCCCCGTTCTTTTCTCATGCAGTCCACGTCCATGTTTAATCTTGGTTGTCCCAGGATATATGGCCAAGACAGCTTGCGAGAAAAAAAAAATACATTGATTCATAAATAGCGTACTATGTTCCTTCACACTATTCCTCTATTCCATCCACTTGGAAACTTTGTGACTTAAAGGAAACTTTCCCCGAAGTCAAGGATGCTAATTTTTCTTCAAAAAAATACATGCGTTGAGACATTCTACGTAAATCCCATTGGATTGTGTTATAGGAAATGAAATCATGAGCTACAACTTCATGTTATTTTCCTAAAGAAGGTGCCTTCAAAATGCAGGATTTTAAAAACCTATTTGATATTGATAAATCATACGCTATAAAACAGAAACACTAGAAGAATCGAAAACACAGAAAATTCAGAGATTATGCCTACGAATAGCTTGCGAGAGAAAATGGTAGGGGAATTTTTTTTGTGAGATTGGACCTAGCCAGGCCAAGCCCGGTTGCCACCTTCTTGTAAAACCCACTAGCAGCCTGGCCCAGCTATCGTGCCATCAGGCACAGGCATTCAGGCAAGGCCGACCTCTGGCCCACCCAATCCGCATGGCCAGGCTAGGCTACACCAAAGAGGCTACTACAGGTTGCAGCCTGCATCCATCTGTTGGGCCAACAAGTGGGCGCCTACCTGCCTGCCGTGTGTGCAATCGACGAGACTCATGGCTGCCACCGTCGCAACCTTCATGGCTGCACACGGCGATTCCCTCATCACTCTACATGCATAGGCAGAGGCGTAGAGCCATGTGGATGGTTTGGAAGGTGAGGAGGATCCTATATTCGGCCTCCAATGTAACTTGTCACCGGTCAGGTGCTCATATAGCAATAGAGGAGGCAGACTAGTGAGGAGAGGAAAGGCGTGTGATGTTGTTGGTGGCGCACTCACATCAGAACATATTCAACGTCGAGCACAACAATTCACCGGATGTGTCTAGCCGAGAGAATACCATGTGCTACCAAATAGTGCTATGCTACCGATTGCTACCGACCTTTAAAAATACATCTAAAATGTCAAAAAATATATGAGAAAATTTTGAGAGTTAAAAAACTCAGGTATGTAGCACCATAAAAAATCAACTCAAAATACAATCTACACGTCGAGAAAAAAAAGACAAATCTCAGATGAATAGTAATGTGACCTGTTTGAACACTATTTGGAGCACATACTTGTCTTTTTTTGTTTCTTTATGTGTAGGTCGTATTTTGAGTTGATTTTTTTAGATGCTTCATGCCATAGTATAGCACATCTCAGATTTTTTTCATATTTTTTATGACTTTTTGGATGTATTTTTGAAGGTTGGTAGCACGGTAGCACCATACTGTTCCGTAGCACCTGATATTCTCTCGTGTTGAGTAGCCATTTAGGACTCATCAGCCCGATATGACGATCATGATCAGCGATTTTTTTAAAAATATATTATTATTTTAATAGAAAATAATAAAAATAGTGTTCTGTGATAAAATCCTAAACTTATAGCCTATCGAACTCCCATTGTTCGATAGACGTGTTGATAATCCAAAATTAAGCTATCCTAATGTGGCAGTTTATATCAACTTCTAGCAATTTGACAGGCTTATGTCAACCTCTGGTATTCTGATAGGTCCTTGTGGTGGTGGGCTATGTCGAACTTTGGTAGTTGTGCTTATGGTGGACCCTGTCAACATGTACATGTTTGATATAACCATATCGGCCTCTCGTTGTACGATTGGCCACCAATCAAACAAATCGATAGGCTATTTTTTATGATTTTTTGATTATAACCTAACGCTACTTTTACAAATTTTCTTATTAAAACAATATTATTTCATAAAAATTCCATGATCAGCACACTGTCGGTGTTGTTGCCCTTAATATTGTCCATCGAATGCATGCAAAGCTGCAGACGGCCAGACGCAGTCGATTTCATAGGTAATATTGCAGGCATGCATCCTGGCCCGAATTGGGGCCGTCCCGGCCGACCGGAGAGCGATAGCACGCCTGGCGACGACGGTAGTGTCAGATATAACGTTTATTGTGGTGATGTGGTTGCATTCATGGTAGCAATGAGATACAACGTGCGTGGACGCACATTATACGTACGGGACCAGGGCGACCAGACGGCCAGGCCAACGCGTACAATGAAGAAGTTTACTGTACACATGTGCGTTAGGAAACAGTCCAAACTGTTCATACAGTGGAGTCGCTAGGCATTGCATAGACAGGTATGGCGTGTGCGCGCTGTGATTTGAGTTGGGCTCATGTTCGGCGATCGAGCTAGCCATAAAGTTTAGCAGGGGATCAGAGAAAAAAAATGTAATACAAGTGTTTTATTTTGTGCTGAATTGCTGATGAATAGCTACCGGTTGATTTGTGATAATTATTCGAGATTAGTTAATTATTACTAATCTCCAATAATTATCACAAATATATAGAGCAGTAGAGCATATATATGTAGGAAAATGCAGAAATAATTATATGTGCATGTGCACCAACAATCTGCACCATTGACATGGGATCAATCAAAATCAAAATCACGAACGTTGGTGTTAAGTGTATCTTATAATGAGTAAATGAATGTTTTCGAGAGTATATTTTTGAGATTATATAATCTGAACATTATATTTTTTGAAATTGTATTTTTTTGAAATTATAATCTGAACATTATATTTTTCGAAATTGTATTTTTTTGAAATTATAATTTGAACATTATATTTTTTGAATTTATAATCTGAACATTATATTTTTCAAAATTATATTTTGAAACTATATTTCGAAATTATACTCTGAATATTAACTTTTTTATCATGTTTTAGGTACATAAAAAATGATTTTTCTCTAATCTATCAGGGACAGGTATCACCGCGTCCATGCTGGTGTGTGTCTATATA
>CM002483.1:4085533-4100058 GCA_000325765.3 Leersia perrieri
TCGACGTCGTCGCTGCCACCGCTCGCCCTTTGTCGTCGCCGGCGCTCACCCGCAGCTCGACGCCGTCGCTCACTCGCTCGTTGCTGGCCGCCCGTGGTCGTCGTCGTCGTCGCGGAGGGGAGAGGAGAGAGCACGCGGGGAGGGGAGAGGAGGGAGCACGCGAATCGAAGAGATAGTGGGGAGGGGACAAGGTTGTCTCGGGATGGGGCACGGGTTGCGGACGGGGAACCTCGTCCCCCGCCTGTAAATTTTGTTTTTTACGGGCGGGCCATTTAGTGGTCCGCCCGTAATATTGGTCCGTCTGGAATAATATTTTGGGACGCCCGGGACGTGGAAATCTGACCTAGTGTATTCTGTGTCGCAGAGCCCCACGCGATGTCATGTGATGAACACTAGACACAGCGTGGTCTCATGCGATGGCTATGCAACACATGATACCGAATCCCATCCATGATGGCATAATGTAGTCATGACGTGTGTGCGGCGTATTTGCACTGGTCGGCAGCAAAAGGGATGCGATTAAGCTAGAAACGGATTATAAGCCGACATGGGGTTTCCGTGCCATTGGATTCTATTATTTAGCATGATTTTGACACAAAAGTCCAACACAAGCAAAACAAAATTTTGATTGTTCATCCACAAGTTAATATATCACACAAATCAATTTTGACATCACGTTCACAAAATTAAGTTCCTTTACGTAACCCTCTAAACTATCGTAGGTTGTCTACTTAACCCCCAAACTATCAAACCAGGTATTTTACCCCCTAACCTTTGTAATACCATTTATTTAACCCCCTAAGGTGGTTTTGGATGGTGGTTTTGCCTCTGTAGTGTGTGGATGAAGTGTAGGAACAATTTATAAGTGAGAGGAATGAAACTAATGATCTTTAAAAGATGAACTCACTGCCTCATCCTATGCTCTGGGTCAAATTCTTTCTCTTTACTCCCTTTGATCAATCACTCATTTTTGGGGACTAAACGGTGAGGTGATAATTATAATGAGATCTGGTTGATCTCTACTCTCACTCGCAAGCTGGTTTGTATGTCAGTCCACTCCAAATCATCAAAAAAGTAACCACCTCAGGCGGTTAAGTAAATACTATTATAAAGGTTAGGGGGTAAAATACCCTGTTTGATAGTTTGGGGGTTAAGTAGACAACCTACGATAGTTTGGGCGGTTATGTAGACTTATTCCTTCCCCAAATCTCCCTCATTGCCGGCTTGGCATAGTTGTTTTTAATGCTGGTAAAATATAAAACCAACGCATGTACTGTATTAATGGTGCATTTGCAAATTTGCCTCTAATGTTTTTAAATTTTATAGGATGCCACTTCAATGGCAGTTAGAATGTCATTTTCTGAATTTTCTATTTAGAATTTTGCAATAATGATTTAAACTATGGTAAATCTGCAATTGTCCCTATAATTATTGGAGTGGGCTTTTTAAATAATTGTACAGATATTGGCTGTGATCTTTTTGCTTTTTCAAATAAGCAGTTGACATATAAATGAAGCAATAAAAAATAATTTGTGGATAAAACATTTACATCTGTATTATTCACGATTTAAAATCAAGAATAAAAAAAAATCACGAAGAAAAAAACCTCAAAATCAACTTCAAAGTTAAGGTTGAAAATTCAAATTTTGGAGGTAGAAAATAAGTAAAAGCAGAAAAATGGGAGCCATTGATACTATTAGTGTCGGGTTTTCAATTTTAAACCCGCGTGGCAGGGTTAGGAGGGAAAACAAAAAGCCCAGAGGTGTTCTCCGTTATAAGTTTCTGTATAGTAGTTTGTACTAGGTCGACTCAATCCGTTCAGAGTTTTCTACATATATATCTCGATATCTTAATTAAGTTTGTCCCATGTCAATGACATCCATCTACTGCTTAGCTGGTGGGTGAAGCACCATCTATGCCATAAAAATGATTTATTACAAAGGTTCCTATAGGACCAAGGTCATCGTCGTGATAGTAAATACACATGCATCCGTACTAGTGATCTATTCAAAGATGCATGGAAGCCAGGCCAACAACCATACATGCATGAATGGACCACTCAAACGGCTACAAGTAATACCGTATACATTGGGTCAAGATCGATGTTCTTTACGTAACAGAGAGGATCAAGAACGTAGGGACAAACATTTTGCCATGCATTCATGCATGCAGGTAGAAACACCGCAACATATACGAATTTTTTCCGTACAAAGAGGACGATCTTTGTAGGGTTGATTTGTGGTGCCAATTTTCAATAAGAGCTCCTTGTTGAAAAAACATCTCGATCGATCTCCATATTAATAACTGTCATGGTTGTACTATATGCATCCAGGCTTGCGATCCACAGGTATATATGTCAAAGTTTAATTTTCAACTGCGTACCGGTACTCTACAACCACTCTCTTTATTATACATGATTGATTGAACGGTGTTCTCGACATCTAGTTTCTTCTCATGATATTTAATTAGTCACGCAATAGATGCGTCCGAAAGGGGAACTATTTTAAGTCCTCAAGGGCACGAGCCATCATTTTCAGCCTGTGTAAGTAACTAAGAAATATTTTGAAGAAAATACAGAACAACGATGACTGCGTTATAATTAAGTGTTCTTTGAATAAAGTATTTGGCTCTTTTTATTTATTAATAGTTCCTTAGATATCATACAACGGAAAGTGGCACAACTCTAAATTAAATGTGACAGAATCCTAAATGGGTTAATCTTAGATTGCCACATGTTAGATCCAAATATCTGGTTGAATAACGGCCGTCTACAAAAAATATTTTTTAACGACCAGTTAATTTTTTTATCTTTTTTAAAGACCCCTTCACTATACATGTACTGAAATGGATGACATCCTAAAATCGTTTACTCAAATGTCAAAACCTTAATATTTCAGGATTTATAATTAAAATTGTATTGGTAGGTTTGTAATGAAGAACAATTTTATATAGTCAAATTTTTAATCTTTTGTTTTAAATTTATAGCTTGAGAACATTACGAAAAAAATTGTTTATTGGAGATTAATTATGTCAATGTCCAAAATGACATCTTTTCAGTTTTCACATTGACAATACTGGTATTAACATGATTAATGTAAAAAAGATGTTTGATCCATTAACTCCATTATTAACTCAATACAGCAATCTTTCGCTCATTATTACAATCAATAGCCAGCTGCCAAAAAAGCATTATTACATGCAATTCAAACCCCATCTCAACAACAAACAAGGAAATCAAGGCGCGCGCATACGCGTCAAAGATTAACTACTACAAACAATCCATTACAAGAAATCAAGTAGATGCAACCCACGCAAACTAGGATCCATCAATAGCTAGCTTCACTAGCAGTGGCCGTCGCCGGCCGGCGGCTGATCGAGCTAGGCAACGTAGTACATTGGGTTGGGGAATTTGAAGGTGCGACAGCCCTCTGGTGAGCCGAGGATATCGCTCCATTGGTCGCCAATGTTTCCAACAATTATAGAACCAGAGCTCACAAGCTTTTGACGTTCACATGTCTTGAATGCTTGTGTTGAAATCTGTTGGCCCGTAGGCTGGAGTACCAGCTTCTCCCAGTTACAGTAGCCTTGTTGGAGCAGGTTGTTGGTGGTGACGGCCCTCTGGTCCTCAGTGCGGTCAGTGAGGAAAACTGGCTTGATGCCGAGCTGGAGAAGCCGCCGGTACAGCCGCAATGTCCCCTGTAGTGCAGGTGCACTCCCTTGCGCCACGTATTGGAGAAAGCTAGATTGGTCGTAGGGCTGAGCTCTGTGAAAGAGATTGGTAATTAAAGAATGGTGATCGCCAACCAGTACGTTGCACGGGCTAAATATTGCAACATTAATCATACTCTACATTGTCTATTTTATTATTTATTTATTTTTGATAATGGATAATCCGGCCGTTACTTTAAAATTATTTATAATCTAAATGCACACAACAAATGCTTAGATAATGGATAATCCGGCCGTTACTTTAAAATTATTTATAGTCTAAATGCACACAACAAATGCAATTTTTTTTTACAAATTCGCATTTCTCAATAAATTCCAAATTGAGGAATTATTGAAATTATATTAACAAGTAAATTAGACATAGGGTATATGTTTTGTGTATACGTACCCATAGCCATGGTTGGCTTGGTAGGGGAGGGTAGAGAGGGCAGTCTCATCAACGTCGAACACCCAAATCTCCTTGCCTTGGCCGGAGAGCTTGAGGCTCTCGGCGTAGGCGATGGCCTGGTCGATCACAATGTCGGAGTCGCGGCCGTAGCGGTCGCCGGACATGTAGCCGGCGACGTACTCGGCGCACTCTGGCGACACCGTCCTCCACCCGACGATGTTGTGCGCCTCGATTGCCATCCTCACGCTGCCGCAGATCGGCGGCGATGGCGCAGCCGGTGGCGTCTCCGCGTCCTGGCCGCTGCTGAAGCAGAAGGAGAATGTCGCCACCGTGAAAAAGAGGAGCAACCTCGCCGTCTTTGACGCCATTGCTGACGCCTTCTTGCTACTACTGCTAGCTAGATCACAACCTTAATTTTGTGAGGCAGTGAGCGGCCGAAGAGGATGTGATCCAGGAGGCTAGTTGTGTGAGCTTGGAGAGAGGAGGCCGTGGTGTTTATATAGCTGCGTTTGATTGGTGGGGGACTCAGATCGTAGTGTACGCTCCACATTCGTATTTGTTAATTAATTCCAAATTTATGAATAATTAAATTTATATTAATAAAGAAACTAGAGATAGAGTATGTGTATGTGTGTGTGAGCTCAACAATTTACTGGCGATTGATCGAGCTCTGTGCCCGGGTGGACATGGTGTGCGATCAAGCTCAAGAGGATTACGAATTTATGATCCTGTCGGTGTCGTTCATCCTACGTATACTCGTTAACGCATGCGGTGTGGTCGATCGATTTAGTGGCAATTAACTCATGCATTTGCATCCAGGGCCGGGGCAGGGGCAGGGCCGGAGCCAGAATGCGACGGCACGCCCGGCAAATTAAAGAGGGGTAGTGGTCAAGTGTTAGAAATAATGTTGTTCTTGTAGTAATGTAGTTGCATTATATTGCTAATTGGAAGGTCTGTAGAATGCGCAGTAGTAGCAAATTAATAATTAAGGAGTTATGCATATAACGTGCATGTGGGACAGGTCATGCATAAGACATCAGTAAGCTAGCTAGCTGTTTGTATGAAATATGGAAGTACGGTACCGCTTCCTTACAAAAATCGTTACAAATAAAAGCATAACTAAAAATCTGTTGTATAAAAATCTTGCATACGTAGTATAATTGCAATGCAATTCTATTGTATCTATACTAGATTTGCAAGTTATATATAACTAGCAAAGTGTGCATCTGAATTACAATGGGAAAAAATTGGTTAGAATTGTGACGACTTGTATATCTATACTATTTGCACGTTGCCGGTTAATATAAATAACTGGCACAAATGATTATACAACATTTATGCCGGTTTAATTAAAAAAACCGATACTAATATTATCTGTACTGGTGAAAATAAATAACCACACTGATTATTATACATGTTTGTACCGGTTTTAAAAAAAACCGTACTAATCCGTGGGGACATCGAGCTGATCGAGGATGTGAGCCGACAACGCGTGAGAGGATAAGATCACAGTGCTCTATCTCTCTCGTGTGCTCTGCTCTCTCTCTCTCAACTCTCTTTCTCGCAACTCTCCCTCTTTTTGTGTGTGTCCATCGCCAGCCTGACATGGCAACGGCTCAACGGGCCTGTTCAACGCCGGCGGCGGATGCGCACAGGCCTATCCAGCGATGGCAGCGGTGGCGTGCAGGCCTGGCATGGTAGTGAGCTCGTAGGTGAGCGGTCAGTGTTGGTGGAGGCGGATCTGCCGCCAGTGAGCTCGGGGGAGGCGGCTTCTGGCGCTGCGACGAGTCTGGCATCCGGCGTCTAGGAGAATTTGTGAGCACCGCAGGGCGGCGTCTAGCGCAACGACGGGTCTGGTGTTGACAATGTTCGGGATTTTCTTGTTGATATTCTTGTTCTTCTTGATTTCTTGTTCTTGGATTGAAAATTAATTTCTACGTATGGATATGGATTTGGGGTGTTGGATTGAGGATTAATTTCCGTGTATTGATGGATTTGATCGGCTCAAGCCGGCCACTTTTTTTTTGTTGACTTGAGAAGGCACATTTGTGCTGGATTTAATTAGAACCGACACTACTGCCGCCGCTCATTCGTGCCGACTTCTTAGTGCCGGTTGGAAAACAGGGACAAATGCCTGTAACCAACCGACACTAATCACGTTTTGTAGGGTATCCATCATGTAATGCTTACTTCATCCCAACCCCAAAAATCACTTGAGACGAAAGAATCATAAGTCAAAATTAATGGAAAATGATCAATTCACCAATGATATCTCTTAAAACAATCAAAAAATATATAATTTGTACCACATGATGTGCATAACATGATTTCAATTTTATACTCCATATGTCCCTCTAACTATAAATTAATAAAAATACTTGATATTTAAACTCGAAACTTTGACAAGTATAGATATGTCATATGCATTTGCTTGAACAGTATAATCATAATATTACAAACCTGGCTTTTGGATTATATAATTTTTTTTCCATTAGAACAGCAATTGACATACCATGCATATATTATATATGCCCATGCACGTGCGCGAAAAATCACTCTTGGAAGAACTTGGAAGAAGAGAATTTGTGAATTTGTGCCTATTGCTGGCTGCTGGGTTTCACGGGCTCTGAGCAGCTGCTGCATGGGTGCGTGTGGACCCAAGGATGTGTTGTAGGCCTGCTATGCTTTTGGGCTATATCCTGCTTCTCGGACAAAAGGTGTGGGCCGTGTAGTCTAATCCGAATTAGGATCAGGATCGCTAACACTACTGCAGAAACGATCTTCCATGAGAGGCCTGAATTTCACATTTGTCCCAATTTAGCTAAAACCTAGGATTAAAAACCATTTTTTAGTCCCCGTTCAAAACTTTTTTATCTTTAGTCCCGGTTGATAATACCAACCGGAACTAAAAATCATTATTAGTCCCGGTTCAATAAATGGCAGACGATGTCAAACCGCTATATTCTTTTTAGTACCGGTTAGTGTTATAAATCAGACTAAAAATTGATCTTTGGTTATACCAACCGGGATCAAAACAATGTCTCCTCGATCGCTGGCAGCCTCTCTCTCCTTTAGTTATCTCCCCCACCGACTCCGCTAGCCTCCATCTCCCTCTCTCATCTCTTCCCTTCCCTTCTCCTCTCGATCCCTCTCTCTCTCCCTCCTAGATCCGGCGGTGGCCATGCAGGCCTAGGCGGCGGCGACCGCGCGGGTGGTGCGATGGTGGCCTCGGAGCCAGCCTGCGCGGGGGGTGGTGTGAGGAACGCCCAGACCGGGGTCTAAACGTTCTTGCGATCACATAACTGCCTAGGAAGTTCAGTTATGTGCAGAATGATACATAAACAATACTTCGATAATTATACAAACAGTAAAGGTTAGACTACACAATCACACACACATAGGCCTACGGCCTTAAACTTACAGGCAAAACATGCAACCTTACACCACAGGAACGGCCTAAGCGTAAAGTTGACCTAAAAGTCGAAAACCTCATCTTCGTCCCACACATGTGGGTCTACTGCTTCCTTAAGGACTTCTCGTGCAACTTCTTGGTCGGATGGAGCAGCGAACATGCAAGACTGAGTACGAATGGTACTCCGCAAGCCATGCTAGAGAAACTTAAAGCTAATGCAAGGAATAACAAGGAATGAAACTGGTTTAATTCTACACCTTAGTAGTAGTTTATAAGCAACCACATTTTATAAACAACTTTAAGTTCAAAAGGTTCATTATCATATGCCATCCAATACCATGTTTAAACCATACCAAAAAAACTACTTATGCCGATAATCTGGTATCACCCATAGACATAACTTCATCAACTGGGAGTACGGCGTATTCGAATAATGTTCGACTCTACAGCGTCTACCCAGCGTGACTCGCACGATACCCACGACCTGATCAGGGTCAGGATAACATAGCGCAATACTGCCCCAAGCTCATCTCTGTTCTGCCAAGTGAGTTATAGGACAAGTTGACTGTTGGCCTTCGCTTGGCCCTCACGAGGATGTGCACCAACCCGTCACCCTGTCCACTCACAGTTGTGAACCTAGAGGATCTCATAGTCCTCTAAGACCACATAAAGGGTCCCGCAGTTCCCTCACTCAAATCATCTCACATCTCTCTGTTGACGTGCACAATTTTACGGCTAAAATGCCAATACATAGAAAGGCTGCAGAAGTTCAACTCACTGAAGCAGTATACGCTAAGTCTGAGTACCTCGATCGTGGCGGATGGACGTGAACTATGTCACTTATATTGGCATAAGAGTGTTATGACCTTAATTTTCCAAATAAACCATAATATCTCCATAACATGGCATAATTGACATGATAACCATATTATAACATGTTAAACCTAGATTAACAAGTTATGACGCTCAAAGTCAAGGTTGGTCAATAATATAGTAAGAATAATATATGATTTGTTATGTCGAAATATTTAGACTAAAATATCCCATGCGTGCTAATATTACTTAAAAGGTAAGTACAAACTACCCAAAATAAACCTCTAGCTCCAGATTAGGTTCAATAGATGATTAAAGGGGCATGATTTGCCTTCAAGCTCGGCGTAGTCATACCACTCTTGTCCGTCTATGGCTGCAGCAGCGTAAGCGTCCGCAGCGAACTCCGATCCAACTCCTTTGGCATCTTCGGGATCGGTGATGGCGCAATCTATCGTTTGACAAGTAATATAAAATCTCTAAGCAAATAACTCCAAATAAACTCCAAAAGAGTATACGGAATCTAGAAAGTGGTTCCATTGGATTCGGAATAATTCCAAGAGTCCGGAATAGGTTTCGGATTTTGAATTGTAGGTCAAAAGGTCAATGAGCTATATGGAATAGGAAAAGTTAAATTTCTGGATTTTTTTCAAAGGAAATTCGGAATTTTTCTTTCTCTCTCTTTCTCTACACAGTGCCGGCCGGCAGGGGCAACGCCGGCGGCGGAGATGGCCGGCTCCCGACGGGGAAGGGCGCCGGTTCCACGATCCCCAAGGGGAGGCGAACCCGTCCCCCCTGGTTCCCGGCGGCGGGTTGTGGCAGGAGGCGGCGGCGGCAGCGCTCCGGCGAGCTCAGGCTGGGGCGACGCGGCTTGGGAGGTTCAGGGAGGCGAGGGGAATCTGGTTGCTGCTTCCGATTGGAGGGAGGCGGCTTGCAGCGTCGGGGCGACGTGCGGCCGGCGGCGTGAAGCAGGGCAGCGGCGGCGTACAGGTGGCGGCGCGGAGGCGCGCCGGCGAGATCCGAAGACGAAATCGCCGGGGAAAGAGAGGGGAATTGATCTCAAGACTGTGAGGATTCCATTTTTACCTTTAATTTTGGGTTTGGATCAACAACGACGATGAATTTGGGGAATTTGACAGAGGCGGCTGGAACCCTAGCTTCTGTGTTTCAGCTTTGGCGACGGTGATACAGGCGATGGGAGGTTGTGCGGCTTTAGGGGAAATCGTAGAGGAGGCGATGATGAAACTTTTTCATGTTGGTGATGATCGTTGAGGAGGCTCGACGGAGAAGATGGAGTGGAGGATGGTGGTGGAGAAGGAGAGGAGGATGGAGGTGGCGGCAACATACAGAGAGCTCTGGAGCTTGTATCGTGTATTTGGTCTTCTCTCTGGATTGGGTAGGGGTATAAACGGAGCGGATATCCGAATCCATCCGAAATGAGCATATGGTAATGATTTATAGAAATCCAATGGATGTGCTATCGGATGCGGATAGTAAGATACGGATGCGGAGCTGGATATGGTATTGCCAATATCCGATGGATGCGGATTATCCAACTTTTTTATAGGATTATCCACAAGTTAATTTTGCGGATAATCTAATATTTTCAACTTATATACTACCTAATTCAATTTCTATCATCTCATCAAAACTTCAATTCATACATTAAACCTTCTAAGGTTCATCTCACTTCTCCAAGACATCCAATTGACTCTTTACTACTAAATCTTGACACCAAATTAATGATGTATGATATTTCTATTAAGTTCTTTGTCGATTTTATTATTATATTGCTACATGTTTATTATATTACTAAAATTATATCGATTGCATATTCTTGTCACATCCGATTATTGATCTGCTTCCGAGCCGACTCCGTACCGGATCCGCACCACATCCGACATCCGAAATAATCTTAATCCGCATCCGCATCCGTATAGATCCGTATCCGCTCCGATTCCGCTTAAAAATATGGTTTATCATATGGTATTGCTGCTATCCGTCCGAATCCGATCCGTTAACACCCATAGGATTGATTGGGGATGGACATGGACGAGGATGAGATCATCTGCAACCTACTGTGCTTTCATGGGAGACACGTCTGAGAGAAGCAGCTGCCTGGGTTTTTTTCTGGAAGGAGTACGAAGACAGCTGCGGCAGGTTTCGAATAGAATAGATCAAATATCGGTGTATTGTGTTCATACAATCGACAAGAGGAAGAGGCGGTGGAGATGTTGGGGTGGACTAGGCCGGTTTGAGTTGGGCTATAGGAAGAAAACAAAGAATTAGAGAGAAAAGAAGAGAATGGGCCGGGCCGAGAAAACAGGTCGGCTATGAGAAAAGAGATGGGTTGATGGCCCGACGAAATTGCAAACTTAATCGTGAGAAAGACGGAAGAAGGGATTGCACTTTCGAGAGAAGAAAAACCACGAGAAGGAAAGAAACTCGACAAAACGCAAACGACTTTTAAAATAGAACGGAACGGAAAACTCGACGCGATGGTTTTCGAAATTCAAAACAGTTTTAAAATGTTGTAAATTTTAGGGCTGTTACAGGTGGTGGCCTTGGCCTCCCCTCCGCCCGATCCGGCGGGAGGGGAGGCGGCCGGGTGGCGGAGGCCGAGTGGGAGCAGCGATCGGGTGGCGGCGGCGGCAGCTGAGCTGGCCTGGCTGAGCGGTTGTGATTTTTTTTTTGTTTGAGATGTATTTTTTCTAATGCTTTTGTTTTTAGCACTGCATGTGATGTATACTTGTGATGTAATGTGTTTTAGAATTTGATCTGCATGTGATGTAATTTGTTTTAGAATTTGTGATGTATTTTCGGATCTGTGCACATATTTGGTGATGTTATGGGGATTTTATAATTCGGGGTTGATTTGGGGATTTTAGTGGAATCAGTTAAAAACAATAAAAAAAATAAAGGCATATCAACCGAGACCCTCTCCACTGCATAAAAAATAAAGGGATTTTATAATTTGTTTTAGAATTTGTAATAACAAAGTCCTGGTTGGTAATACCAACCGGGACTTAAAAATAGATTTTTTTCCCTGTGTATCTCAACTCGGACTAAAGATGTCATTTTTAAGTCCCGGATGGTTAGCCCCGACTTACTAACCGGGACTATAAAGGGTTATAAACTGGGGCTAAAGAGCCTTTCTCACTGGTATAAGTACAACGGCACAAATGCTACCGGTGTGGTGCTTCATGAGAAAACAGGATTGGATACTATATTTGTAGTTATATTTGTAGTGTAAGTACACTATAGTTATATTTAAATGATTTAAGTGATTTTTAGTCGCACAAAGAAAAGACCATGCTACAAGTGGAACCGTGTGCGTTAATAAGCAGTTCCCGATTGCATGCGAGCATACCTAGAGTCTGTCGAACGTTTGTTAATTAGGCTCATGGAGATGCAAGTTCACAATTATCAGAGAAAAACAGGATTATAAATTGATTTGGAAGGTATTTTTATCCCTGAGAGCCTGCTTTGGAGCGTCCAAAAATTTTGCACGTGCAAACTATATATAAACACTTGCGACATCTCGTGACCTAACTTTACAGGTGAAAAAAAATATGCGTTGACGATAACATTCACCGACACAAAATCACCTAACAATTTGTGGTGTAATTAACAAAGTGGTCAAATTCATTGGGATCAAAACTGGCTAGTGAAGCCAATTTCAAGATCAATTCAATTTCGTACAATCAAACGACTAATTTTCGAGCAAATTAGTGAAGAAGGTAAATATCGTACTTACATGGCATCGAACAATTACTTTTCCCACAAATAATAAAGATCTTCACTATCGTGGAGAACAAATCAACCGATTTTCGGCACAAAACGGCAAAGATCAACCAAACCTTTGGGTTGCTAGAGCTCCACCATAAGAACTACTCCATCCGTCCCATAATATAAGAACTATTGCCATTTTGGAAAATAATAAGAATCTATTACAATGTCCACAATACCTCTCATAATAGATAGATCCCACTAATTTTTCAATTGATATATGAAATTATAGATGACACATTCTATAATTTAAAGGATTAAAATATAGATATTTGAGGTATACATGGAAGCATACAGATTGCTGTGGAAGATCCAACTGTGTTAATAATATATGTGTGGGCCATAAATTGATTGTCTGAAAAGTTAAAAGTTTTTATATTGTGGAACAAACCCAAAAGACAAAATTTTTTATATTATGGGACGGAGAGTATATAGGAGAAAAATAGAAGGTAAATAATTAAAAGTGAATTCGATTGGATGTCGATGGATTTTCCAATCGGCCGTATAGCCGTTTATACAGGGGTAGCCTGGTCTATGACTATGTATTCGACTATGATCAAAATCCTAAGGAGATACGATACCATCAATTCAACCGAATAGCAAGCAAATAACTAATCTCTATCCCAATACGACATGGACTACGGCGACATGTCTGGTTCATCCGTGCGGCGTGACACCCATCTGAGCAATCCCTTATTCCTTTGTACATATGAATTTGTCTTGGTTAGCATGGCTTCTGTGATCATCTGGCTCGGTGAGGCTTGCACGTACAGGACTGCCATCTGCAGGAAGACTTCTTCCAAAGACACATATATTTATATAAGTCTGATCTAAGTAATCCTGCCGCTAATCTTTAATTAAAAGACAATCACAGGGGCCACTAAATGCAATACAAGCTTTATGACAGAACTTTTCTTTACGCTTTCTTTGCTGATCACCTGCCGCTCGAAAGTTTAACATAACACGTAGTGTCAAATTTAGTCATCAACACATGCCCCCTGTTTTTGGTTAAATCTATTGTCCGAAAAAATATCTTGCAAATAAAATACTATAACCGATATTAGGTACTAAATATCGGTCATACTTTGAACTTTCTCTAAGCCATAACAAAACACTGACAATACTGTGTTTCCTCGGAGCGATATTAAACAAAGTATCGGCCTCTTCATATATTATCTAAACCGTGCGTTGCAATAGAAAAAACTAAAACTATAAATATATAATTATATTTTACCAGGTTCTTTTAGCCTGTAGCTTGTCCAGAAGACTTTTCCTTTTATCAACCAGCAATTGCATTAGGTAGGGTTTTATTACCCTTACATTTGCCGAGTGATGTTAATATGGTGCTGCACACAACCCTCCTCACCGTTCGAGAAATTTCATAATTTACGATTTATTTGTTAGGTTGGACTTTTGAACAATGGAGCACTGCTTGTGAGCTTCTAGTTTTTTCGACAGCCCTAGGCCGAGTTCTTTTTAGCTTATTTAGGATTATTCACCGGATTATCGCGGGCACGCTTCACAAGTCATCAAACGGTGCGCTTTTTGAAAAAACTTTTTATATAAAACTTCTTTTAAAAAATCAAATAAATCTATTTTTGAAGTTTGCAGTTGCTAATACTCAATTAATCATATATTAATAGCTTGTCTTGTTTTACGTACGATAAATAATCCAATTCCATCCTCACTTTAGAACTCACCCCTAGTCGTACCAACGTCATCACATCGTCCACACGTCTCCTAACGATATAGCGCGTGATAACCGATTTGTGGGCCAGACACAACGACTCGGAGACAATCGCAGCGAACAAAAGGATTGACGGATGCCGAGTGCGTGAAGGAAATCGTGCCCGATCTGGACTACTTGCGATCGATCTGGAATCGCTCGACGGACGAAAAACGCCGATAGACAGAAAGAGTACAGAATAAATCACGAGATTGATCTAAGAAAACTCTGAATTTCCCTGCAGTTGAAAGAAGAAAGATACAATACAACCCAACAAAAAAATTAGAGCTCATGCATCTGTTCTGCTCCTAAAGAATTTTTTGCACTTCAATTCAAAAGAACTCCAATCATAACCAGTGAGACGTGCAAAACCTTTAAACAATTCACAGTAATAGATAGTATTCAAGCACTATAAGCGAACGAGACAATGCACTGAAGAAATTATGCCATCCTGCATGTATATATGGTACTATCAGTATATGAGTATTCAGATCAAACTATGCATATATGGAACAAGAAAGAAACACCGAAAGGGGTGGTACAAACAAGAATGGAACACATTCGCGGTGGAGTAGTGTCTCTGAATAAAAATTCACACATGCGATTTTCCGAAAAACATATCTCTCACATGCCCCACAATCCATATATGGAAATATGTTGTTGTTATATAC
>CM002483.1:4105599-4147027 GCA_000325765.3 Leersia perrieri
TGGCCTCCACGGGGTCGGGGTCAGCGGCGGTGGCTGCCTGCGCGGTGGCCGGAGTGGCGGCGGGGTCGGCGGAGCGTGCTGGGGGCTTCGGCGGCCCACGGATGGCAGGGAGAGGACGGCGGCCCATGAACGGCAGGGAGATGAAGCTAGGCGAGCAGATCCAGGCGCCGCGGTGGGGAGAGAAAGGCCGGGCAGGCGGCCATGAGAGGAAGGCCGAGTGGCGACGCCCGCCCGCGCGACGGCAGGGAGCCAAAGGCCGGGCATGGATGGGAGGCAGCTGCCGGCGGCGGCGCCGGCAATGATTTTTTTCCTTTTTTTTCTGAATCGTTTGATGTGAATCTTGTATATTTTTGTTGATTTGGGGATGTGAATCTTGTATATTTTTTATGTGAATCTTGAAGATGAGCAGTATAGTTGATTTGTTGTGTGTAATTTGTTAGGATTTGCAGAAAATAACAATGAAAAAGTAGAAATAAAAACAACTGGAACGAGGAAAGAGGAGGGGATGAGGTGCTTTCTCTCTCCTACCTTTTAGTCCCGGTTGGAATTACCAACCGTGACTAAAAGTAGGTTTTAATCCCAGTTACAGAACCAGGACTAAAGGGGTACCCTTTTCTCGGGAGTTTAGTCCCGGTTGGAAAACCGGGATTAAAGGGGCTTCCCAACCCGGACTAAAGCCTATTTCTCTACTAGTGAGGTGTAACCTAGTTTCTCTCACGATGTATCTGCTTATCTTTCATAGATTTTTGCGTAACGAAGCAAGCTAGAGTTTCTATTTTTAGGGAAAGCGAAAGCTAGCTAGTGTATTAATTAGTCGGTTAAACCAGCATATATGCACGATGTATGGACATGTGAACATCGTTTCTTTTAAACTACTAAGGCGTAATTTGACTTGCTAGGACAAGGGTTTGACCAAAAATTTCTTTAATAAAAAAATATTTTTATGACATAAAATTTACATCGTTTGATTCATATTCAAAAGTACATAATTATGTTTTTTTGGCATACAAATTATATATTGATAGAAAAATTATAAATTAAATCATTGTCCTAACGAAATGAAATATGCCTTATAATTTGGGACGGAGAGAGCACTAGCTAGCTAAGTGCGACAGATCTACTAATGGCACATGAATGCAAGTAAAGCGCTCTGCAGGTGTTATGGTACGTACCCTGCACGGTGCCGATGTTTGGTTGCCTGGGCCAGATTGCGGGCCTTTGTCTTCCAACAATGAAAAAAGAAAGGGTGAACCAGGCTAGCCGGGTAACCCGATTTCAACACCGTTAATTTCACCGGGGCCTGCAGTGTTGTGCAGAGTCAAACAGAAAATCAGCATTTAGCCAGCTTTATAGCTGTTTGTGTTACCTTTGCACGCAAGACGCACGGTACAACAACCAAACATCCATCGATCCGATCTATTGATCATATATGGCTCAGCAGATCCAAATTAGTAACAAACATATAATGTCTTTTCAAACATCAAATCTTTTCACGTATTTTGCACGATCAGAGGTTGGCCCGGCCTGATGAGATACAATCGATCCAACCAAATAATCCACTTGCCACGGTGCATGTAATTAAGTCTCCAGGTTCATTATTGTGGTTTCACGTACAATAATGGGCTGACCTAGCTATATATGCAGCTTGCTTGCTCTAGAAGCCATTTCCAATTCTAGCATGACAATGCCAGTACTACTGATGCTCACTCGTCTCATATTTGTCACATGACCATGTTTCCTGACTTTCCTCTAGCCATAGGGTTTGGCCGTGGGCCTTGGCTGCTGGTGGTTTGTGGGCTGCAGCCAATCTTGCGCCTCTAAACCACTATAGGTCAGAGGTCACATGCCCCGTCATCAACCCTATCCAGTATGGACGGTGTCACGTGGCCAACCACACGATGGATCATTGAAACATAATTATTAGAGATGACATTTGTAACCATTCTCTCAAAATATAAATAGAAAAAAAATTATTGCGGCATTTAAATTTATCCTAAAATTTACACAACAGATGATTTTAGAGCACCTATTACTCCCCCTCCCACCAACTACATACCTCTAATTTAATTTTGACACAGTCTGCCCTAATCATCTTTCCATACGCCGGTCATTTTATATCCTCAGTCATCCTTTCACTTCTCACATGCCCTAATTTAACAAGGGAAATTATAGTTGTTCTTCCTCTGACGGTAATCTCTTCAAAAAAAAATTCAGGATCCCTTATATTTAGTGCGAAGAAATTATAACTTTGTTGCTATAAATTTGTTGATGAGTTGAGTGAAATTTGACAAAATGCATGTTAAACATGCATGTTTTCATGCTTTTGTTGATGAGTTAGGTGAAAGTTGAAAAAATGCACTAGTTATGTTATCTAAATGAGAAATAGTATTAGTCGATAACTAGTCAGCTCGACTTGTTGAGGCTTGATCGAGCCAAAATCCTACCTTAAGCTAGATCTTTAAATCCATCTCATTTGTATCACCTTAATTTGTACTTTGTTATATATTAACATAATAAACATTAACTAGTTTGAAATTAAAGAACTACTCCATGTACTACTACTTAAAAATAAAAATCTAGATCAGGTTGACTCATATTAACTAAAACATCAAAGTTGATTTCATCTGAACATACCAACCAATCTAACCCACAAGGTGCAGACTATTTTACTTCACTTTCTAATGCCAAAAATGTATGTGTTTTTTTTACCATCTCTTTCACCTCATTGTTTGCTTAATTATAATTTTGTATTGTTTATATTTAGTACAGCCATAAAAAAATGTACATATCAAGGAAGCAACAGTGATGTGGTGATGTAGTCATGAACTCCACCCACAAGAGTTTAAATCACGAATACTATATACATGCAATGTAAGTGGATTTTGAATAGAAATTAATTCGATGTGCCGATGGTTTTCTGTCTATACGAGGGTGTATTTCTTAGGATGTCTTCACATGTGCGTATGGTTTGACATGTACAGTGGTGGATGTGCATCTGCATGCAATCTGCATAAAAACCGTGCGTATTAATTGTACAATTAAGCTGGACTCTCTTGTAGAGTATAATTAAGCTAAACTAGCAAACGTTAACTCTCGGCTACCCTGCCTGCGCCGATGCAGGCATGCAGCCGTGTGTTTGTCGGCGTCTGGGCCTCTAGGTCGACGATGTATACGGTTGTGTTGTCGTTGGGCACCTTAATTTGGTATGGTTATGGTCACCGTGCCTTGGACGAATCGATCAGGCCAATATATATGCATCTGTTGTATTTTAGTCCATATATAACCCTCCTAGATGTTTGGCCAAGAAATAATAATCCTATGCACATAAGTACGTACGTACGTAACTCATCATCACATCACCATAATATCACTAATAATCAATTGGTTGGTTCGTGTCTGCCTTTTTAATGCCTAATTTAGCATGATAGTCAATATTTTAATTGAGTTGGTTAAGGATGGACCCTCATGAAGATTATGGCGCCATAAATTCGAGACAAGTATAGAAGGTGGTGGGTTGCGTTGATGCAACAGGACGCCAACTTTCTCTTCCAGACTTCCGGTGTATAGTCATGTGCTGCCCGTGATGTGACCACGGCGCACCGTCTCACTATGAAAAAAAGAATTCATATCGTGGGAATTCAGTTAATTTGTTGTGCTGAGCGAGAACCAATTGCAAATTAAACGCGTGTTGATATATAGGAATGTCGAATGCATGTTACAAGCTAGCTAGGAGGGTTGCCGCGTGCATTTCGTATCAAGTGGTGCTAATTAATGTACGTGCATGCTTATATGTGCTTTATTTCAAGGAGGGTTGACACGTTGATTTCGTATCAAGCAATTAATAGTGTAATATATACAAGTTTTCCATACGTTCAGCCTTCTAATCAAGATAATTAATGCACGGAAAATATAATTAGATTTATTTGGACGGCCATATATAGTTTTTTTTTCTTCTTAGAACATCTTTTATATTTGACTGATTCGGACTTGACAGAAGAGAATGTATTTTAATACCTTGAGGAGCGAGACATCTCCTCTCGTATTCCTTTTTCTATCAAATGCAATGTACTAATGATTATGAAAATTTCCAAAAAAAAAAAAACACGTTGGAATGCATCGAGCGGTCGACCAAATTGAAGTTTATGATTGATGTACGCATCAAGAAAATGGAAGGGTCAAATTTAAACGTGAATAATACTAGTAATATTAGTTATGAAAATACTAGAAGTAGTCATATGGTGGGGTTTTTTCTTCTTTTAATATACATATGAGCGGGTTTTTAGTTTCAATTTGAAATTCTTGCGGAGGAATATATATTTTGGCAGTGTTCGGATGTGTGGGTTGGACTAAAAGGAAAAAAATAATAGCAGGATCGCAAAACAACAAACGTTATTAGTACGCCATTAATTGACTTTTAGCTATCTCAAACATGAAAAATAGATTAATTTGATTTTTTTAAAAAATAACTTTCATGTAAAAAATTTTCTAAAAAATACAACGTTTAGCAATTCGGGAAGCGTGCACACGGTAAAAGAGAGAAACACTGTATATTTTTGCTAGTACTGTTTCCTTTTGTGGCATCAGAACAGACCCATGGCCATGGACTATGGGATGTTATATATAAAAGGATAAAGTCTGAATTACCCCCCTCAAATATTGTGCGAGTTTTTTTTATCCCCCTAAACTAAAAAACTAGACACCATTCACCCGAACTTTGTAAACCGGACAGAAAACCCCCTCAGCATTATTTCAGGTGGTTTTGACCAGATTAAGTCAATAAAATAAATATAAAAATTAATGGACCCACATGTCATTCTCCTCCCTTTATTTTTTTCCCCACTCTTCTTCTAGCTTGCTCCCTCCTCCTCGCCTTCTCCAACTCTGGCCATCAGCTTGGCTGTCGTCGTCCTCCTCGGAATCCTCGCCGCCGCCGCCCTTCCTCGCTTTTTCCGGCCATAGCGGCACCCTCACCGGCGCCGACTACCTCGGCACCGCAGCCACCTCGAAGAAGGGGAAGACGAGGGAGCAAGCTAGAAGAAGAGGGGGAAAAAATAAAGGGAAGAGAATGACATGTGGGCCCATTATTTTTTATATTTATTTTATTGACTTGACCTGGACAAAACCACCAGAAATAGTGTTGAGGGGGGTTTCCTGTCTGATTTACAAAGTTTTGGTGAATGGTGTCTGGTTTTTAAGTTTAGGGGGTAAAAAAAACTCGTACAATAGATGAGGGGGTAATTTGGACTTTATCCTATATAAAATGTGTTGAGAAATTCTTATAGCTATTTGTATTACTATATACTAGATATTTGAAGAAATGACTACCTCATAGTAGTAAAACAAAACCAATAATGTAGATTCAATATAACTTGAAAAGTATCTTTATTATAGTAATTAAGATACTCAGCACATACTTACTACCTAATATAACTGATTAAAGGCTACTTATTTCTCCCCTCCATCAGTCATAATTGTCTTGAATAATTTTCCATGTCGTTCCAATGTTTGAATCTTACTTAATTAAAAAAGGGATTTGTAGTTGGTCATACGCATGTTGATATATTACCCCGTCCGAGAATGAAGCTATTTCTGGGAGGATATGACATTTCATAATACAATGAATCTGGACATACCTCTGTCCAGATTTGTTGTACTATGAAATGTTCCACCCTATTAGAAATACTTACATTCTGGAACGGAGGTAGTACATTAAAAGCTATATACGATAAACGTAAAATACAAGAGACAGATAAATATATGCAAAATTAGGAATAAGGCGAGTTTCAAGAAAATCTTTTCGTTAGGGACAAGAACCACTCATTACAACCTTACAGGCATTGTTCTAAGCAAAAGTGAAGTAATGAGTCCTTGGATGGGTACGGTTCCCTTAAATTAATTAATATTGCTTTTGGTTGTTGTTGCTTTACGGATAGTACGGACAAATGTGGATCCCTGCTTCTTTTTTTCTCCTTTTGTTTCTTCACATATTTTCTAAGAGCGAGATGCATGCTCACTTTAATCCCATCCATGTCATCTTTCCATTAGTTATGACTTATGAGGCAACAATTGACGCACAGAAAATATAGCGTACAGCCTAGCAGCAACAGGCCATAGTTGGCTTTGGGCCTTGGTCCATGCATGCAACCAGCAGGAAAATCAGCAGCAGTTGGGCCGGCGGCCTAACATGCAGATCACATGCAGCAGCAATAGCTAGTTCATCAGCAGCAAGCAATTCATCTCGGCAGAAGCAGGCAAGCAGCAGGCCAGCAGCTTCACTCCCACCACGGTAGCTTAGACAAGACTCAAGAGTGAGTGATATTGTCCAGTTCAATTAATTTCTGGTTTGCGTAACGCGTTGACGAAAAAGTTAGACGTATTAATTTATAGCAGTAGGTATGATTTAAATAGAGTTAGATCTAAATCTGTGCTTAGACCATGGCCATTACGACATAACACATATTATAATAATATATCATCTCTAAGAACTTGTTTATATCCAGTGACTTTTTTCTAAGTTCATGTCAAATCGAATGTTTGGACGTCAATTAGGAGTATTAAATATAGACTGATAATAAACTAATTACATAAATAAATGCTAATTCGTGAGATAATTTTTAAGCCTAATTAATCTACGATTAGCAATTGTTTACCGTAGCATCACATTCACTAATCATGAAATAATTTGGCTCAATAGATTCGTCTCGCGAAATAGTCCAAATTATGGGGTGGCTTTTATTAATAGTCTACATTTAATACTTCTAATTAGTGTCCAAACATCCGATGTGACAGGGACTTAAAAAAAAGTCTATGGATCCAAACAGGGTCTAAGACAGACTTTCACACTATTTTATCTTTATACATATTAATCTTTATACTCCCTCCGTCATTTAATATCCTAGCAATCAAACACACCCTAAAATGCATGGTCACCTATTAAACCAGCCTAACCCCGCCCCAAGCAAACCATAATTTAGGTGTCTGGTCAAACCTTTAGGGCTCTGACCTAGGAGTACTTCTGTTAGAAATGTTAGAAAGGCTATGAATTTGCACTCAATCCAATTAGAATAGTACTCCCTCCGTCTTTTAATATCAAGCGTCTTTGTCAAAAAGTCAATATTTAAAAGTTTTGACTAATAGTTAAACTAACCATATTGATATTTAGTGTTATGCTTGTGGCATTATTAGATTTGTATTTAAATGTGTTTTCATATGAGGTAAATTTTATAGTTTTTGATAATCTTTTATTGAATATATGATTTAATGTTTAAAGTAAAGTATCATCGGACGTGTATAATTGAAATATGCTTTGTATTTAAGGACGGAGAAAGTATACTGCCAATTTGAGTCACAAACGTACGCATCATGATTCATGAACGATATCACAACTAGTATATTCTTTTAGACTTTGGGTTTGGTGTGATGATCAACAAAACAAGATGCCGTAGGGGTCGGCTCGCAAACCAGAATTTTATGGGACACATTGGAGTACGTAGGAGCTGGAAACCCCGGGCACAAAGCAGCCCGCAGAATACCACTGATTAACAGGCTGCAGTTGCAGGCAAGCAGAGCAGACCAAACTGACTTAAGAATTTGGCCCACAATATCCAAAAACATACTGGGTTTTCTGAAAAGCTTAAGGTATCGGGTTATTCGAATTCTATGCAGCAACATCTGTATTTTTTCTTGTCACATCACGTCTCCACGAAACTAAACGTAGTTATAGAAACAGTTTCTAAAAAAAACTGAGTATAACCGGGTAGTATGAGGAAAACCCAAAATTAGAGAATTAGAGTGTGGTCTATAATTAATTAATAACCGACCAAATTTAGAATTCATAGAAACAGACGTGCATATGGGCTCACCAACCAAGCAAAGCAAGAAATTAAGTTACGAGTGGGCCAGGCCATTTATTTTTGTTTTTTAAAAAGGGCAAAAGCTTTGCCTCGAATATGGGCCAAGCCATTTATGGGCTTATATTACAAAAGGAAGGAAAGCATGTCAAATCGAAAACGGAGTCGGCTATGCAGCCATGTGGGTACGAATGACTCAATATTGAAGTTCACGCACAACCTGAATATTGTATTAAGGGGCAAGACATGAATAAGGCACCGGAAATTTATGTACTCTGGCCTCAAAAATCCATTCAAATTAGACATTAAAATTTGAAAAATAGTTGATAAAGATAAATTTATGTAAATTAAAGTACTTTAACTCAGAATCTTGTATATGCAAGTTCTGGCTCCGCCACCGATATTGTACACGCACGATCGAACGGATGAGGATGATGATGACGTATGTACCAAGTGAGGTGAAAAACCTATCAAATCTTTATCAATTTTATAATACAGGTAAAGATGTCAATAACTGGATATACGCTTTAACGGGAGTTTAATATTAATGCTAAGAGAAATATGGCCGGTCTGATGATTGCCATCTCTTTCAGTGGGCGTGTGCATCAGTGCATGTATTGGTATTTGTATGGTGAAAAAGATATTTCCAGGATACTCCCTCCTTTTTTAAAAAAATTACGCCATGAGTTGTCTCTACATTTTTTTTTCTATATATTCAGTTATTCTAACTTGCGGTTGAAGCTCGCCAGTGTTACAAATCCAAAATAATTTATTGAACAGAGCCAAACCGTGACCCAGATTTTTGTATCGTGGTATGAATGAAAAATGCTTATATTCAGATCCAACCAGGCTGAAGCCACATTGCAAGACAACCACCACTATGCTTGCACACCAGTACAAATGTCAATTGTCAGTACGGATGGATATGCTCCTTGCAACCATTCTCTTTGTATGATTTTTTTTTTTTTGGCGGGGCTCTTTGTATGATTATTAGAAGGTGATATGTCATGTTTTTCATCTTCTTTTGCTAATGATCACTCTGACACTCTCACGTGATATCTGTAAAAGAAATGTGATGGAATCCTGGAGAGAACAATTATTAAATTGCCACTTGTAAATTAGAATTGCCATTATGCAGCAAAAGTGGAACTGGCTAAAATACGAATGAACCAAAGGAGACCACTCTCACAGTCTCACTTTCTCCCCCTTTTATAATACCTGAACAACTCACATTATAGTCCACTTGTTCCTGCATGAAAACATCCATATTGTTCGGTTTAATGAGTAGGCTACATAGCTGAGATATGAAACAACTTCGGTTCGGTACACATTTTTCAGGTATTAAGTCCGAGACGTCTAATTAAAGCAGAGAGATGACTATAGGCACTGTTTCCTTTGGTTTCTATTAGCATTGTTTTACTGCTAAACATATCCACATGCAGTTTTCTTACCGTACCCAATACTGGTCCTACAACTAGGTAAGAGTAGTATGGATTAAAAATATCTGTTAATTTATATCATTATTATAGTAATTGATCTATTAAGTTAAGAAATTTTTCACCACACCATCAACTTTAAATTTTAAATTTACGATATTTAGCTTCTTGCATAATGAGGTCATACAGTTAGGACCGTTCTTTCTATACAAATGTTCTATACTATTGTGTAATATAGGTATATACTACCATGTACTCATTAACCACTGGTATAATTTAATCTCGACCGTTCATTCGCTAGTATAATCAACTAATATACATTAGTATTGGGTACCGTAAAGAAGTCCATCCACATGTACGAGTATTACCTTCTGAGATTAATCTAAAAATACACGCACCCACCCTAAGTCTGACGAGCACCCATACTAAATTTGATTTAACACATCCTATTTTATGATGTCAAGGGGATAGATTTATTATTGTCTTCGTAAGTAGAAAAAATATTTCAGCTGGGTTATCCTCGACATACATTTCTCCTTGTAAGAATACTAAAATAAGGTCACTCAATACTGAAAGTATTGAATGCAAAGTAGCCATGCATCTTGAACCATTAATTTCCATCAATAACAAACGAGGATAAATACAACAAGCTAGCTTGCACTTGGTACATATAGATCAATTATTGCACCAACATCCTCATGTTATTAAAAATCTCACCTAGTAGCTAAAAAGGAAATTGAGCATAGGCGGCATTGAACAATATTATTAGAACCAGTTCGAGCCTAACAAGCAACACGGTGAAGCTCACATGACAGGAACTCATGGCACCTTGGTTGTGTTGCAATGGCCGCTGCCGGCAATCTCTAGCCGATGTAATACATGGGATCAGGCAGCTTGAAGGTCCGAGCACCCTCCGGCGCACCAAGAATGTCACTCCACTGATCCCCAATGTTGCCGACGATGATGAAACCAGCATTCTGCAGCTTCTGCCGCTCACCGGACTTGTACGCCACTGCAGAACCCTGGAGCTCACCGGCGGCATGCACTGCTGGCTTGAGCAGCAGCTTCTCCCATCCGGAGTAGCCCTGGCGACGGAGGTTTGCGACGGTGATTGCCCTCTGATCCTCGGTACGGCCAGTCAGGAACACTGGCTTGACGCCGATCTCAAGCAGCCGCCTGTATAGCCGCCTTGTCTCCGGCAGCGCTGGTGCGCTTCCCTCTGCCACATACTCACGAAAGCTCGTGTCGTTGTACGGCGTAGCTCTGCCAGGGGTTGGAAAAAACTTTAATGATTTTTTAAAAATGAATTGTGTGCACGCATAGCTTTCCTAAGAAAATAAAGTCAATGGAATTCGTCAAAAAAAATTCACCAATTCTGGAAATTAGACAAATTTAAATATATAATGCTCTGATCATGATCATGCAATGGGTCCAGAGCTCTAATTGCGTAGTATTAAAATTTGGATATGCAGCATATATATTGCCAAGTGGACAGTATATATTCGTGACAAAGCATATCTTATCTCGTGTACTGTTGATCCCATCACTCTGCATCGACAACAATTCGTTTTTTTTTTGTAAAGGGTAATTCTGACTTCTGACAGGTCAGTAACGAAAATCTTGACTAAAGAACAATCCTGATAAAGGTTTTAGTTATCTATTAAAAGTGGCCACAAATCGATGTACTGTGCTCCAGAAGGAATCAATCTCGGTGCTCTTTTTATCCTCTGATGATGTCTCGCTTATTCCTAATGATCTCGTGATTCGTGAGGTCTTGGAATATATGAATGCGAATCGCCTTGCATATACCCAGACGTTCTTGCACATGTGTCTACATGCATTCCCCCTTCTTTTTACTACTAGTATTTTCAGAAAGTTTCAGGTTATATATTTATTTGGAGGAATTTCTCAACATTCACTTCACATTTTTTCAGTACATCGAAATATATCTTCTACTTAAGCACAACGTAAGCCAGCTGGCCGGTTACATTTTAATTATACGTCATATTTTTATATTTGTATGGACGTCCAGTATTTTGTCATAGCTTAGTACTTTATCATAGTTTAACAGTATTAGTATTATTGTCAGCAAGTTGACAATCGACAAATATAAATATAAATATATATATATATATAACATTACTGTCGCAATAAGTCCCAGCTAAAATCGAGCGTACATACCTGCAGAAATTAATTAATACGCGAATAAAACAAGATATATATAACGCAGTAGCTAGCGTGTATGCATAAAATATAAATTGATTCATACCCAAATCCGTGCGTGGCGTAGTAAGGGAGATTGGAGAGCGAGGTCTCGTCGATGTCGAAGATCCAGACCTCCTTGCCGTTGCCGGCGAGGGTGAGCTTGTCGGCGTAGGCGATGGCCTCGTCGACGACGAGGGCGGAGTCGCGGCGGTAGTGGCCGCCGAGCATGTAGTGGCCGACGTAGCCCTCGCACCTGGCCGGCACCGTCTTCCACCCGATCACGTTGTGCGCCTCCACCCCGACCCTCCAGCTGTCGCACGCCACGCCGGCGCGCGCCGCCAGCTGCCCGCCGGAGCCCAGCACCGGCCGCAGCGCGTGGATCAGCGCGGCGCCGCCGTCCTTCACCAGACGATCCGTCGGCATCCGGATGTTCATCTCCCATGCGCTCGTCGCCGCCGTGGCGAGGAGGAGGAGGAGGGGCAGCATCGACGTCGTTTTCGCCATTGCTGATCAGTAAACAGCTTAATTCTGCTGATGAATTGGGAGGAGGGCCGTGGGGTTTTATAGGGGGAGAGGAGTGTAGCTGGGTGTGATTGGTGGGGCCGGCCCACTTGTCAGCACGAGGATCACGATGGTTGAATATTTTATGCTGAATAAAAGATAAGGCCGTGGGGTTGGGGCAGGTTTGATATTGGACGGTGGTGATTACAGTCTGATGACCCAATTAAGTGGACACACAAATGTCATCATTGATCATCTAAAGATGCTCCAGTAGCTTATAGCTCGATCAATGCTTTGAACACTCAGACTGATAGCTACTTCGAGCGTACTAGTATATATCTCTCTCCACAGACATAAACATTATTCCGTAGATGTAATATTAAGTTACTATAAATCTGAATAAAGGTTTTTTATACATTCGTAATACTAAATATGTCACATTCGTCCAAAAATAGTGCATATATTCATGGTCAGAGGGGAGATATATTCATGGCACCAAATAGCATACATATGTCTAATCTCTACTAAAACTGTTTACACGATAAGATGGGAAAAAACAAATGTCATTGTTTTTACAGGCTAATTTTATTTTTGACAAAGAATTAAACTAACAATATGTATATTTATTATTATGTGTGTGATATTATTTCATTCGTATTTTAAAGTTTTATTTGTACCTTATGATAATATTTTATATAAAAAAATCAATGATCAAAGTAGAGTGTTGAACATAAGAATGGGTGGATGGAGTATGGAATAGAATATATCACTAGACCAAGTATAAGAGATATAAATCATTCCAAAACCTTTCTTAACTATTTCTCAATGTCACCACATCGATCTCAAACCGCAACACGCCAACAATCAAATCCAATAAATTTTGGAACCTGGTTCGGCCTCCCGAGATAACTTTGGCTTCAAACGGTTGCCTTTTATTCATGTCAACTCAGATTTGGGTTATCTTGGACTTTTTGGAAAGCTTATTTCATTACCTTTCCAACGCATCTTTTTCCATGTCAAAATTCCTCCTGAGTCAACGGGAATCATCAAAACAAAATGATGTTGTTGCTGAATTCTAAATCGAACTTGTGCCTCGGGCCTTGTAAAAGATTAGGCCCATCTTGGGAGTGGATCTCTCTATCTCCAAGAATTAGAAGTTATTCCTAACTTTATTTTCATCTATAAATAGCTATGTACACCTCCTAAAATAATTGGGTATTGTTTAGTTGAATTTTGACAGGTGCCGTTCATCTTGTCTCTAGTCCTCGGTTGTTTAGTTGGGGACTATAGATTCAGAGCCCCAATAGTTGGTGTGTTGATTTGCCGGGTCGATTAGACCTACCACTTCAATCGCAACTATTACTTTGTGATTAATTACCTATCCGCAATATTTAGATTGCATATTATCTTGTTCTTGTAGTGTTCTCTCGTTTGCACTGTAGGAATCATCAACTGTGCGTCACAGTTGGTACAACGTTGCTTGTGGTGTAGCGATTGCACGGCGTCCTGTACTTGTTTTGGTTGGTAGCCATATCGTCAACATCGCATTTGATCAAAGCGAGATTTATCCCCCTCACCAAAAGATTGGGCCATGAGAGAGAGCGTCATCACCCTCTACTGGAGCCATCTACAAAAAATCGACCAGGAATAGTGCCACCCAAAGCCGCCTGAAAAAATATATTTTTGCAGGCGGCACACCTCCTAGTTAGCCACCTGCAAAAATCCTATTTTGAAGGGTGTGCGGGGAGCCTCCTAGAAAAATCGATGAATTTTCCACGCAATTTATACCGGGCGCCCAGCATGCCTGTGTAGAAGCATGGATGCATGGTGCATGCAGCGACTACTCCCTCCATTTTTAAATTACATGTCATGTTAGGTTTATCATAAGTAAAATATTTTTATTTTTAACCATTAATTTTTATAAGTCCGTGTAGATTGACACCATAAAATTTATATTTTTATTCCTCCTAAGAAATAGTTTTATACTCCCTCCATTCATCTATGATCTTCATATAAGGGTTAGAAAGTCATTAACAATTGACCTTCGTATAGTTGCATGAGCACATATTTCGTTGCAATGTAACTACGAAAAAATATATGCATGCTGACAAAGTTATTATGCATGTTGTGTTAATCGATAATTATATTACAGAAGAATGTGTGCATGTTATGCATGACATGTTAATCGATGTGGTTTAATGTATTCTTCATCTTGGTGCATAAACCTTACATAAAGATCAAAGATGAAAGATGAATGGAGGAAGTAATATATAATTCATATGTTCTTAAAATGTACGGAATATTAAAAATTAATAGTTAACCTACGTGTTTGACTTAGGGCAAATTCAAAACGTGAAACTGAGGGGACTCAGTTGTGTACAAGTCGGCAACGCGCGCGCGGCTGATTCACCCAATACAAATCAGCACGACATTTTCAATAGACTACAAGTGATGCGCACGTTTGTGAATTGTGATAACAAATGCATTCAATTTGCACCCTAATTCGTGAACAAATGTCTAGGGTGAAACGACATAACCGTTTGGTTCGATGCAATAGTTTCCTTTCGGCTTTGTACAGTGAATTCATGCATGTACCCAGCTTTGGTACAGTAAATTTATGCATGTCCCACGTGATTGATCGATGATATGACATGGATGCCAAGTACGGATTGATCCATCGGGCTGGCCAATATGTTAAAATACCGATAGAGATATATGCAAGTTGCATTGAGATCTCACTCTCTCCGGAATTATGCGAACTCCAAGTTCTACAATGTAATTAAAGGACCGGCCGGCAGACCAATAAACTTTTTTTTTCGAGGAAAAGAAATTAAACTTGGACGTGTCACCTCCTTCTTAGCCGTTGGATCGACATCTAAAGACAGAAATCATCTTAAACCTTCAGGCTTCAGCCCACAAACAGGATAGGGAGTAGAGGCAGCATCAAGGGGATGAACGCCCCGTCAACAGTTTTCTCCAACGTACGACGATGCATTAGCAATGACTCAAACTCCGATAAGCAGATCAGATTAATTAGGTTATGCAAGTTGGACTGTGGGAGCGGAATGGCGTTGGCTGGGGGCAACTTTAGAGAGAAAGGTGACCATAAACCGGTGTGTGGAGAGGCGGAGAGGCAGTACCGGTAGCGGTGCACTAGTGTTGCAGGGGTAATTAACTTGTCACAATAATTAGGAGTTAGGACTTTTTTTTTGAAACTAATTAGGAGTTAGGACTTAGAACGCCGGGATGGCAATGGTGGATCCATCAGTGCCTGGGGCGAAGTAAGGATTTACTAATTGATCGAGGGTGCCTATCACAAGACCAATGCATTAGTGAGAAACCATTGACGACTTAGTAGATGATGATATAAACATTCCATATTTCACCACAATCAGCTACAGAAGATTAAAAAAGAATGAGAATACACATTTCACAACTCGCCACTTGGTCTCTCGCCCAGCTGCCCCTCGTATATGTACCAAAATTATAAATTTGTTGTTCATACTAATACATTGTACATAAATGGGATTTGCTTGTCAATATGGTTTTAAAGTTTTTTTATACATCCTATTGATTTGTACATGTCTGTATGTGCACCAAAATAGTTACGATATAAAAGCACCCATTTAGAATTGAGTCAATTTAGTGTCCATTTGGTACAGCTCCACATCTGAGATTCTTGTTCTATAGTTGTACCAAATGTTGAAATATTGAGTGGAGTTGCAACTCTGCTCCTAAAAATTACACTATAAATGTGAATATGCAATTTTTCAGCTCGTCGGCTCCACTCCACCCCCCAGTAGGAGTTGTATCAAACGGACATTTAATATGTGTATGACACAATATCATCATGCCCATCTAATTTTGGGATGGATTGGCGATGGGGGGTGACTGGCACCCGGCCCTCCAGCCACCTGTGGCTTCGCCACTTACACTAGTAGAAAAACCGTTTTTGTGGGAGGACGCGTGAGGCGCCCATTTTGGCCGGCTGGTTGCAGGTGAGCAGGATTTTTCATGGTGGAAAATCCACCCGCCCAAAAAAACAAAAGAAAAATAAAAAAAATAGGCGGGCCGCTGCACCGTCGCTCACAGCTCATCGATGTTTGTGCCCGCCGCCACTGCCGTCGCGCCACTCCGTCGGCACCGCCCGAGGTGGGTTGCGCCGGATCTGGCCGCCGCCGTCCTGTAGCTCTCCGCCTGTAGCTGCCATTCGCCACCCGGGCTCCGTCCTCGCCAGTGGCCGCCATCTGCCGCCCGGGTTTAGTCCCCGCAAGCAACCCGCAAGGAGAGAGGAAGAGAAGATAAGGTAGAGAGATAGAGAGAGGAAGGGGTAGAAAGTGCCGAAAGGTTCTTTTTCTCTCTTTTCCTTCCCTTCTTTTTTTCTGAATTTTTTTATTTTTACAGGCAGGGCACTTACTCCACTGCCTGCAAAAATCGGATTTTTGCAGGCGGAACACCTAGCCCCCCGCCCACAAAAATAAATTGATTTTTTCAGGCAAAGGACTAGACGGTCCGCCTGTAAAAATCATTTTTACAGGCGGGGGAGTTCGCCGCCGGGCTCGATCCAATATTTGCAGGCGGCTTCGGTGCCGGCCCCCCTTAAAATATTTTTGCACCGCCCGATAAAATCCTATATGGCCTAGTGTTGTTTGCAAAAACAACTGGAACAGGGAGGAGAGGAAACTGAGGGAAACTCAGCTCAAAGTTGAGTAAGACGGCCAATAACGGCTGCTGTCGTGGTAGAGGTGTAAGAGTTGCTATGGGGAGTGTGTGGCTGGTGAGCCTTGCCAGAGGCTACATGATCCACGTTAGATAACGAGTGAATCAATGAGTTGGGGAGGAGGAGGCCATGAGCTAAGTAAGATTCATAACCCGCCCATGAATTATTGAGAGCAATCGTGGCCATCCAAATTTCAGAGCAATCCTAGCCATCCAGACTAAGATTTATCACAAAATTAATCAGACAATTGAGATATTCATTAAGCTCCATATTAAACATCTGCTGAACACGGCCACACAAATTATAGGAGCCTGAGAAATTATTTCATAGTATTGGCAAGCATTTTCATAGAACTCTAATTCCTGGGGCTTTTTCTATGTGTGCATTTTGTTCAATAAAGGAAAGAAAACTTTTCATAAATTGTGCTCCCATCGTTCAGTTTCATAGGAAATTTACCAAGTACCTCCCACTTAATTGTAAACTTTATTGGAGCTAAATCTTAACCGGATCCCTAGAACTGTATTAGAGCTAAATTAGTCAACTAGGTAGCTACCTCAATCAAGCAACCCTACTGAAACCTTTAGAGGTTAGAAGAACTAGAAAAATGATATTGTCTCACTATCTATTCGAACTGCCCGTTGAAGGCCTAGCTCTATAGTTTATGTACGTACATCCACGTTAATTAGTGAAGGTGTACGGTTGGTGATATGCACTTCTAAAAATCGATACAAAATCGTATCAATATATATCCTTTTAGTTTACCATATGAGTATTGGACCAGGTCCAGTCGATTTTATTAGTTGTCTCAATCAACCATCTTGAGCAATATTAGACCACAGTCAATTAATTAATCCAAGATTTTTGTGCGCCGGCACCAGAGAGAAAAAAGGAAAATATATCAATCAATCCATCACCAGCAAATGCTTGCGGCAGGATACAAACGTAGCATTAAGTTGTTAACTGTCTTTCAACTGATATAGATAATCCACGTGTGATCCATGCGTCAACCTTCGCTTGTATGTATAGTTGTATTTTATTCATTAGATAAGGGCTTCTTTACGGTACCAATACTAGTGTATACTAGTCAATTATATTAATTATATGCTAGTGAATGAATGGTCATAAATATGTATACACCTATATAGTATGCAAATATTATAAAGCATTTGTATAGTCTTAATTGTGTTACTTCGTTATGTAGGGAAATAAAAATGTGGTGAGTTCACATTTGAATCCCAGTTAAGTCGATGGCATGGTGTGTAATTTCTTAAGTTAACACTCCATCTATAAATGATCTTTATATTTTGTTTTTTATATTGTTTCTAAATGATCTGCGTATTTGTATCTAGGTTATTTGTTTTTTTTTGTGAGTTAAGGATCTGTGCATGCGTACATGTATGTTGTTGGCATCCTGCCATTTGTAGGATGAGGTGTTGCTTCATCTCCTAAGTGCATGTCCAGTCAAAATAGTAAATATAGGCATTGAAAAATATGCATATTGATATAAGTGTACAACCTAAATATGTAGATCATTTGGAGACGGGGGGAGTAAATCAATACGAATTAACAGATATATTCCATCTATACTAGTCACCACCAACTAGTATTAGGTACCATAAGGAAACCCTTATATAATTATAGTCTATTGATGGTATTAGGGTTAATTGGTTTCATGCCATTGCAACTTCAACGATTTAGAAATATGCTATTCCGATTTGTGAAATGGGTGGATGCCACTATAATTTTGTTAAATTATATCCTGGCCATCGACTTCGCCTTTTTTCTGTCCAACTCTAACAATTCCTCTCCTTTCTTCTCTGTTTCCCGCACTAAATCAAGCCACCAACATTCCTGTCAGGAACAAGCATCTTGCTTGCCGGCGCTTCGAAGCCCTCAAGGGGGAAGCTTCATAGCAGCAGTGACAACAATCAAGGGGGAAGGGGAAGAGCGAGGAGGGCGCGAGCATGAGCATGCTGGAGGCTGAAGGGCTCAGAAGCCGACACCGTTACCGTTCCGCCAGGAAGGATGAGCCGTTGTCGTCGCTTTACCGGTGTTTGGATCGAGCTGCCACAGCCAATGAAATGGCGAGGAAGGACAAGCTCGCATCCTCTTCCAGGTCTCACGTGACAGTAGAAATCCAGCAACTCTCCGGTGGCCATCGTTTGTGGCGGACCTCGCATAGCTCACCACCACCATCCTTGCTCGGACGGTGAGGAACGATACTGGTGGCTAGAGGGTAGTGCGGAAGACCTCCTTGCTCTGTGCCAGCTTGTTCGCTACCTGCTTCCCCCTCTTTTCTCTGGTTTGGACGGCTCTCCTCTTCTTTTTCAGATTTTAATGGAATCTAATCGAAAAGACAATGGTAGTGGCACATATAATTTGACAAAATTGTAGTGGCATTCATTCAATTTCATGAATAGTGATGGTAGATTTTTGAATCAGTAAAGTTGTAATGGCATGGAACCAATTAACCCATCTTATTATCTGCTAGAGCATGACAAGTTTATCCAGAAGGAATATTGTCGATTGGAAAACCTCATTGGTACCGATTCCCCTGATCTACATGCTAAGGCTTATATGGTTAGGAGGAATTTTAGGAAATATATATGAATAGGGGTGTGTGTGGTACTTCAGTGCATAGGAATTTTTTTATGGAAATTTTCATGTGTTTCTCTCTATAACTTGTAGAAATGGAAATTTTTTCTTTGGTTTTACTATGACTCAATCCTACAGAACGATGGCATTCATAGGAATTTTTCCTTAGAAATCCAAATCCTTTGTTTTTCCTACGAAACAAATAAATCCATAAACTTTTGGGACTGACTAGGTCTCATTAGTGCCATTTTTTAGCTCCCTTATCATCATCAAACCCTATCAAAACCAAAGCCAGAAACTAACGCTGAAGACTATGAAATATTAAAAGAAAAAAATACTATTAGCACTGTCGCCTATTTATATACATAGCTTGCCTCATCTATCGGTGACTATTGTAAGTCAGTAATATCTCTATCCCATAATATAGCAACTTAGGAGGGGATTTGACTCCTCCTAGGACTATGTGTGTGTATAGTTCTAGCTTGCTATATTTTGGGATGGAGGAAGTATATAGATACTTCATCACAATGGAGATTGAAAATAAAAATGCATGCAAAGATGTTTCCAATAGTTCATGTGCTGTGCGGTGAGACAATGCAAGATCTCGCAATTGATGTAGTGAAAGGCCAGGTGGATATTGAAGAGGTGGATCTAACCGGGTGGATTGGAGGGTGGGGGTGGGGGTGGGGTTTAATCTCAACTTTGGTTTGTGAGCTGCAGTACTAGTGGAGGAGGTGGAGGCGGGTGAGCCAGATCTAGCAGCATAGGCTGTGGAGCTGATGACAGAGCAAATTCCTGGAGTGAGAGTGATACTCTTACAGTGACAGTTGTATTAATAACCATCCATATAAAACATTTGTACACGTTGATGCCCTAAAAAACCCACATATGAGAATATTTACATGGCCTTCTTATCCAATGAATGGTTTAAGATGATTACATGGGGGGTGAGGGCAACATAGGTAATTAACCACATAGATAAAGTTTGGTTAGGTCAATATATTTTAAAATGCCATCATTAATATGTCAAATTTAACTTTTTTTCCGCTCTTAGCAATGAAATAGGGTCTGAAACTCCGAATGCCATCCAAACCCACTTGCAATCACTCAGCCGGAGCCACATGTCAGTAACAGTGGGTTAAATCCCATCCATTACAAGAAGTTAAATGCCCCGACCATAGTGTGACGATTGCATTTACAAGGCCCATCGAAGCAGACAAAGTAATGAATCATATTAATGAAGGTGGCCTCTAAAGCATAGATACTTTGAATTTCACATGCATAAACTTTATTGTAGGCAATGTGATAAGATGTTCGCCTATGTAAATTGAAGTATTTAGTTGAACAATGTGCTTAAGAGGTCCATCCGGCTAAATGTGTTTCTCTTTGTGGTTCATTACCCCAACCCTTGGCGAACTTTTAATGGGTTGTTGCCCTATTCAATGTGTTGTTTTCTTAGTAGTATGTAGAACGAAATTAGCTTTATCTATTTTATGTGGATTTATGTCCCCTAATAATCGTTGGACCACATATATAAGAGTATGCATGATCTTTTGTCAGGCTTTATTTCTGCTGTAAGGATACTTTCTGGATAAAGTAGTGTAGAATACAAAAGTATACTTTCTGTACATGCATGTGTGCAAATGGCTGACAGATCAACCTAGCTATGATGACATTTTCGTACTTACAGAGTATAAGTCGTTGTAGCATTATGCTACTGGCACATATCGATCCTTGGCCCTTTGGTAGCTCGGATAAAGTAACAAAATTCATGCTTGTAAGGATGTACCCACGTGATCGATCGATGATGTGATCAATGATGGTACACATATCGATCAATCGGACGAGCCGGTGCTAAAATATCAATATATCTAGTACGCACTAGATGCAAATGAGTTGCAAGTTGCATTGAGATATCTCCCAAAACAAAAGCAAGCTCCACGTTCTGCATACTGTAAAGAGGAGCCGGGACGAATTGAACACACATAGTTACCCATCATTCACACCACCATGCCAACTTACAATCGGTTTAATTTTATACTCTTCTAAGACATGAGCAACACGAGAGGTACAGTTAATCTCTGACGGTTCAAATACAAATACAGTAATCTCTATGATTGTTTCGTATCAGTAACAGTTGATTGCTTCAAGTCAAATCTTAAACGGATATTTTTTTTGAAAGAATCATAGCTAGAGATAGCGAAAATCAGTAGAGTTAGGAATTGGAAATTGATGATTCTGTTGTAGTAGAGGTACACCCCGCGCTACTTTGCTTGCGTGATGTGTACTTCTATAGAACATGCATGTGTAGATTACAGTTTATAAGGACTAGTGATATATGAACATTAAATCACTGCTTACAAGGACTAGTCATAAACATTAAATCACTGCTTACAAGAATTAGTACTCATTGGTATGTGTACCAATGTATTGATGTCTTATGTGATTAGTTGACCATGTGTAAGTTGGCGTGGTGGTGTGACTGGGTTGAGGTCTCATATGATTGGTTGAGTTAGGAATTGGAAATTGATGATTCTGTTGTAGTAGAGGAGTAAACTGGAGATAGACAGCCACTGTATTGAGGTCTTATGTGATTGGTTGAGCATGTGTTTTGCGTGCGTGTGGTATACTGATATTGTGTGGTGGTGTGTGCTGCATCTTGCCTAAGTAGTTGCAAAATTCAATTCATTAATGAATATTTTTCTGCTTTGCTCAGTTTAGCTGTAGAAAACACACACACACACACAAGCAAAATGTACGTACATTATTGTAGAGGGTGATCTATGCACGTGAGGCTCACCCTTTTGTTTTCTCAAGTTGTATGTGCACCAACGCTAATCATTGCACAAAATGATATTAATATATCCTTCGAGTCTGCCATTATCGGGTCATGGTCAATCGATCTGATTGGCTGTCTCAACAAGCATCTTGAGCAGTACAGTATTACGTACCAATCATGCAGTGACTCGATCCAGTCAATTATATATATGATGAATCAAAGATTTTTGGCCGGAGAAAGAAAGAAATATATCTACCGGCCGATCGATAACAGCCAAAGCTTGCGACAAGATAAAACGTACGTACCATTAACAAGTTGTTAGTTGTCTTTCATTGAATATATATAATCCACATGCGATCCATGCGCCAACTTTTTTATGACCGTCCTGCAGAGTTGCTAGGCCGAGCGGCACTCGATATCACCGCTATGAAGTACTACTATCACTTGTGTAGTTGTAATTGTATCACTGGATGATTATGGGTCTATCAACGACATTAATAACTAAGCTAGAGCTTGACAGGTTATATATGGGCCATTTGGTTTGAGGAAATATCAAAGCATTGAAAGTGGATGGTTTATCATCGACACTTACAGTCGATCGAGCTATGGTTAGAAAAAAAGAGTTCATATGTCCCCCACCCAGCTTTGCATTATTTAGAATATAGTCCTTCGATTTAATCACTAAAGCATTAAGATTAATTGGAGTATCGTTACTATTTATGAAACCTGTTATGCGCCACTGAAATTTTATAAAATTTAAATTATGCCATATAGCTGTCACATTTCCCGTCTAGAGGTCACCATGGTCACATGGCCTCGATCGTCCATCTCCTCAAACCTCATCCATCTCCTTCGATCCTCCAGTAAACCACCTAGATTCTTGACACGGTCACCTCCATCACCGTTGCAGGGAGAACAAAGATGAGATATCACCACAAGCTCTCCTTGGCCTTATTCCCTCCATCTGGCACACGGCTTGAACTTCTTAAGATCTGTACCAGCGATGAAGGATGAAACCGATGGCTGACGTAGAGGGAACACCAGCAAGCTAGAGTTGGCAAATTAACCAGCCACCGTAAAGGAGGACAAAGTCTGGCATCAGTGGAGTGTGGGAAGGAGCTTGAGCTAGATTTTTCATGGAGATTTGCTGTGTTGGTGTGCGGACGCATTCAGTGGTGGCCATGCTGCCATCATCTGCTATTATGCCATTGGGATAAGGGCAAGCTGCCAAGATCTAGGCATCTTCACCCACCGTAGCTCCCAATGCCTCCGTCACTGGCACCAGCCTCCCTGCCTCTGATGATGCCAATCGATTGCAGGGGAGCTAAGATGGTGGCGGCTCTGATGGGGCTAAATTCGGAGAACCAGAAGGTGTTATACAAAGTAATGTTGTAAGTGGCCGCCCCACTTACAGCCTTAATACAAGGACAAGGAGAGGGACTCCAAGGAACTCTTGGTTGGTCGTTGCATTGTCGAGGAGCACCTGAATGTCCACCTTGAGAAGGCCTCCAATGCACTCACATGAGAGGCATGGTGCCTGTGAAGGAACGAGTGGCTCAAGCTCGATGCAATGGTCGCCGGTAGCAACGTGAAGGTGCAGAGGCAGGTGCCTGTTGCCAAATTGCTTGCATTTTCTTCTCCTTTATCGATCAATGGCATCGCTATTTGACCTGAACCTTTTCATCCTTCGCCGCCAAGCTCCCTGACTGTGCTGCTGGTCCAAGCATCAATGGATATTGATGCACTTCGTCGGTGGGGATTTTTGTTAGATTAGGTGGAAGTCCGATTGGGATTTACTTTTAGCATAGGGAGGAGGGTAAATGTGACTACGATGGGAAATCCCTGAGGCCATGTCAAGTTGCGTTCTCGGCCAAAAACTCATGATGAGAGGAAGGGAAATGACCTGCCGCGGGGGCTGCGTAGTTGTTTTGTGATGTTTTTTCCCTATCATAACTCTATTAGTATAGTTGCCTCTTTCTCGAAGTCTAGATGGATTTTTTTTAGGGCGAAGTCTAGATGGTTTTGATTCTGCTCTCCCCTGCAAGCGACTTGAGGCGCCTGTGCCATCTTGGAAATCAGGGTCAGGTGGCATTTTCTGTAAAGAAAACAAAATCTGCTGTACATTCAACACTACCATTTACTTGATAATTAAGTTCATCTACTAGGAATTTGGGATGTTGTCCATGTTGAGCTTGGTTGTCTGGAGGACTTCCGCTGTTGATGAATTCAATTTTTTTCTTTCTTTTTTTTTTTTTTGAAACCGAATGAATCCAAGTTCTTCCCTGTATAATAAAAACGATTCAAAAGGTTTAATTTCTAAGTGGAACTGTCATAATGTTGAACATGATTTAGTGTAAAACAACATCACTTCAATGGAAACAGAACACCGGACCGGGCAATGAAAAAAAGCAATGGTGTCCTCAAGTTTTCGCAAGAACAAGATGCAGTCTTAAGCGTCAGTTTATTTTCATAATTTGTGCTTGCTGACTGGCTGGTCAGTGTCAGTTCTTCCAAACCAGCAGAGCTTTGGCCAAGTTTTTGAAGCTGAGCAACATAATCGGGTTATAAACAGAACACAGTTAAAATTGTGCGAACTGAGCATAGAAGCACAATGTCGTATTCTAGAGAGGCGAATTATTTGTTCATCAGTGCAAAAGCTTTTTCCTTTTGTTGAAAGTCCCACAGTAATAAGCAGGGGTCAGGTGTTTCTTTAGTAAGAAAGAGCTTAAATCTTTATACTCAGAAATACTTGCCTTCATTGTTATTTGTCAAATTCAAGTTGGTAACTTGACAAGATGACACATAAATAACTTGCAGTTAGTAGGTGGCAGTACTGAATTGTGATGTCTGAAGCCTTGTGAAACTTTGCATTATCTTCAAATCTTGCAATCTACTACTCCATTTGAATGCTTGTCAGGTGTCCATTCACCAAACTTCATAATCTAAAAAGCACAAAAGCTTAGTTGCAATATTTGCAACAGTGCATTCTGATTATACTACACACAAGTCAGTAATCTTATCGTCCCATTCAGAGTCTTAACAACGTGAACTTAACAACCAATTCTCCAAATAAAGGACTTTTCCAGTTACAGAACCTACAGCAAGAGGTTTCCTGCAACAAAACGAGAAAAACAGAAGGCCAGCCACCACCACCAACAGAGCACAAAACAGAGTAATCCAAGAAATTCTGGAGAATTTCAGTAGGTCTGCCGAATCAATTGGACCACCAATACTCAAGGATTACAGTTGATCAACAGCAAGACACTTGTCCGAACTGAAAAATGAAGCACCAAATATCATATCAATATATCATACAGAGGTGAATTATTCTTTCATCAATAAAAAGCTTTTCCATTAAATTGTTGTAGCAGTAGCAGGGTTACAGCAAGATAAAAAAAACTCTGATGCAGTGAGCCCGTGACAAGAAGCTCCTGCAAATGAAAAAAAAAACTGAAATACTACAAGATGATACTCCTAGTTTCTTCAGACAAATCTCCTGCAAAAGAGTTCAAGTTTCATTCCATAATATTTTGTGCTTGCTGACTGGCTGGTCGGTGTCAGTTCTTCCAAACCAGCCGGCAGCCGACCTTTGGCCAAGTTTTTAAAGCTGAGCAACATCATCGGGTTATAAACAGAACACAGTTAAAATTGCGCGAACTGAGAATAGAAGCACAATGTTGTATTCTAACTTCTAAAGAGGTGAATTATTTGTTCATCAGTGCAAAGCTCTTTCTTTTTGTTGAAAGTCCCACAGTAATAAACAGGGGTCAGGTGTTTCTTCAGTAAGAAAGAGCTTCAATCATTATACTCAGAAATACTTGCCTTGATTGTTATTTTTATCAAACTCAAGTTGGTAAATTGACAAGGTTACACATAAATAACATGCAGTAAGTTGGCAGTACTGAATTGACTAAATTGTGGTGTCCGATGCCTTGTGAAACTTTAATTATCTTCAAAACTTGTTATCTAAAGTAGAACCTTCATAACATGAATGCTATCAGGCGTCCATTCCCAAACCTCATAGTCGAAAAAGCACAAAAGCTTAGTTGCAATATTTGCAACAGTATGTTCTGATTATACTATAGTAACACACAAGTCAGTTATCTTATCATCCAATTCACAGTCTTAATAACATGAACTTAACAACCTATTCCCCAAAGAAAGGACTTCTCCAGTTACATAACCTCTGAACATCAAGAGGTGTCCTGCAACAAGACGAGAAAAACAAAAGGCCAACCACCACCAACAACAGAGCACAAAACAGAGTAATTCAAGAAATTCTGGAGAATTTCAGTAGCTCTGCCGAATCAATTGGACCACCAATACTCAAGGATTACAGTTGATCTGTTACGACACTTAAATTTGTTCGAACTGAGAATTGAAGCACAAATATCATATCAACATATCATACAGAGGTGAATGATTCATTCACTACTGGAAACCTTTTTCATTAAATTGTTATCAGTGGCAATGTTACACAAGATAAAAACTCTCTGATGCCCTGACAAGAAGCTCCGGTAGGTGACAAAACTGAAATACTACAAGATGATACTCCTAGTTTTTTCAGACAAATCTCCTGCAAGTCCTCTTGATAAGCCTTTCGATGTCGTCGTCCTCGCTGTCAGAAGTGAAATCCCAGTGTCCGAACACCTCCTCCCGAGCTTGGTCGCAGCGCCTGTTGTTGTCGGCCCTCTCAGCGAAGTAGTCGTAGTCCACCTCCACGAATCCCTTGCGAGCGTACTCGCCGCGGACCCAAGCCTGGAAATTGGCGAACTCCTCTTCTGCGTCGTAGGATTCGCGTGCACACTGGTAGAGGAGCATCATCTTTTTGTCCTTCTCCTCCGGCGACGGCACCAACGATGGATTGCGGCGCTTCAGGTCCCTGAACTGACGGCACACGGGCTCGTTGGACTGGGCCAGGATCCACCGCACCTCCTCCTTAGGCAGCAGCCACATCTTCTTCTCCTCTGGGGCCTCCTCTTCTCCGTCGCCGGCCAACACCGGTGCCGCCGCCGACGACTTGGATTCGGAAAGATCGCTCCTTTTGGCGGCAAAAGACTCCGCCTTTCTCTTGTTGGGCGAGACCTTCAGCTCATCACGCTCGAGGCCGGCCATCTCTCTCTCGGTGGTGAATCTGGGACTGGAGGGAGCGATTTCTTTCGCTGGAGCTAGGGATGGATGGATTTTGGGTTTAGATGGATTTGATTTGGGGGGACGCGACAGCAAACCTGGAATGGAAATTGACTGGGAGCGTCCTTTTATTGCAGATTTCTTCGTCGACTACGATTCGGAGCCGGACTCTGAGTGATTTCAAGATGGATTTCGCAGGAAGACTTCATACGGAGTCGGAGTAGGAGTCTGTTACTCTGAACTTCAAGTCCCTCGTCCAAAAAAAGATGTCCGATGGATAAGATAAAAAAAAATAACGTAGTACGGAGGTGTACATATTAGTATAACCTTCTGTTTTATTTAAAAATTATGGAGTTATTATTTATTTTATTTATGATTTATTTTATTATCAAAAATATTTTAAGTATGACTTATCATGTTTTATATTTGTAATAATTTTTAAATAAGATAAATGATTAAATATTAAAAAACAAAAATATAAAACAATAAATATTTTAGAATGGAGGGAATATGTATTAAGTCAATATTTATTAATCTTTATCTATTATAAAAGTTTAAGATGAATCTATTATCTTTACGTCCTCCCGAATCCTAACGGCCAACATGAGGAAGGCCTTTTTCCCTCCTAAGCCAACTTTGCCGTTTGCCCGCTGCCACCGTACTGTCACTGGGATATCTTTTTTTCTCCATCTAATTAGTGATTGGTTTGGATATTTGTTTGCTATGGGTGTTTCTCTGACTTGCCTGATCAGGCATAAGTCATAAACATACCTTAGAATAAAGCAAAAATTGCTAAAAATAAAATCTAGCTAACTTAGTGTCTTAATAATTATTGAATCAAGCATAAATCATAAACATACCGTAAAATCAAGCTGCTCCGAAAAAACTATTGTTTTTTTTGAACTTCCAAAAAAAAAACTATTGTTATGTTGTTAGTGTCTTAATTCTATTGGCTCCTTCCACAATGCAGGGTCTTCAAATCAGTTTATTTCACTAACAGTATGCGTTGATGATCTGTTCTGTGTGGAAAGCGTGTGTAATGAAGATCGGCTCTCCACGATAACTGATGCTCAATATAAGGCATAGTTAAAGTTGGCACAATCCTCAAAACTAATTTTAACATTAATATCTTATATATTATAATATTTTTTATTACAAAATTAAAGTCATATGAAAGTAAATTTAAATGTCTTTTTAATGATGTTATTTTTATTAAATAAAGTTTAAATAACAATAGACTAATTATTGGTCAAATACTTGAAGAGTTGAATCTACGTCTTATATTATGGAACGGAGGTAGTAATGCGAAAGTGGACATATTTTTGGCTGTTAACAGCTATCTCACGCCAATACGCTGAAAAAAAAAACCTAACTTGTGCTGTTGGCTGCTCCGTGAGGATTGAGTTCACCTTTCGTTTCAAGGATTTTCTACTCTCCCATGGCCGATCGTAGCCCATTGAGGTTGAAGTTGAACATATGGATGCAACCAAGAACGATCATTATCTAAAAGAAATGGACATGTACTCTTTTCCAGAAAAAGCAACAGGTATTTAAACTAAAGTTTGACGTCCCATTGCAATGCACGGGTAACTTGCTAGTAACAAAATAAAATAAACCAATCTTATAAAAATGGTATTATTAGATATATCATTAAGTAAACTACAATGTTTATATTCAACGCAGTTTAATTATGCTGATGAATACTATTGATCAAAGCAGTTAACTATGGTGGTGAGGTAAAAATATGTTTGTACTATTGGACCGAGCAAGTGTATAATTTCGACATGACTGGAAGTCAAACATCTGATCCATAGTAAATTGTCGACGTTGTGGCATCACACTGGAACAAATATTTCAGATGTTCATCACTCGGTGACGTTTCAGATGTTTCATCACTGGATAAAAATATTTCAACACATTGGTAAAAAAAAAGTATTTAAAAAATGCAACATCAAAACAAGAACAATCACAAGATTAGGACATGTCGATCTCTTTTGTAAACTTCCATCTCATATAGGAAAGATTGTCAATTGGCATGCCATGTTGAGACAAGCTCGGTTAAAGAAAATGGGAAACAGAATTGGCTAATTGCGGGAAAGGAGGAAGAGTTAGATGCTATTTAAGCTTAACCTAGAATTTTAGATGCTACAAAAAAGGAACTTTAAATGCTAAAAAATGATTTTTGCCTAAAATAAACAGGTTAATCTAATTTATGGAATAATGACAACGACATCTATTTTGGACATTGTATTTATAATCCCTCCAGTTCCATAATTCTTGATGTTTTGGACAAGGTTCAAGTCAAACTTTTAAAATATTAATTGCAAATAATTTTTAAAATATTTAATTCAAAAACTTGAAAGCTATATGTATAGATTAGCCTTAAATAGTTCTTTCATAAAAGTATGAATTTCTTAGGATATTTATTTACATCCTAATAAAAAAGCAATTTTCAATGCTATATTTTAAAGACCGTACATTGTCCAAAACGTAGAATTATGGAGCTGGAGGGAGTAATCATCGCCAGACATTAACATATCTGGTTTTGGGTTTGAGCGGTAGACCTTACATCTCCCCATCTCTAAAAAGGCACTCCTCCCCAAAGGCACTCCTCCCCAACAAATGTAACATATCAGCCAGTAGTCACCACGGGTCCATAACCATGATATCATTCAATTATGGATGTACACAAATAGGTACATTGTCGTCGACTTTCTTATATGTGTGCGTAATACCTTCATTTATATAGGGGTGTTACATTTTTTAGTTGGACACCAACTCATCCTCCATGTTATAACTGGAGTCTATCTATAAACTATTCCCTACATATTCTAACATTTTTTGCCATAAAAACAGATAAATAGTATGATCACCCATTGATCACATTATGGATTTTTTCTATTTTCTTAGCCAGCTTATTCTCCACCAACCCCTCTCTCTCTCTATCTATCTATCTCTTACCTTCCCCCCTCTCTCTCTTCAACCACCTCCCGCCCATAGCGCACCACTCTAGCTCATCGGTGTGGAAAAGTCGCCAATGATGTGGGTGAGACCCGCCAGACTAGCCTCCAGATGGTGGCCCACAATCCTCCTCCATCCTCACAACTCCGTCACCGCACCCAACACATCGACATCTGCACGTCTCCACTCCCACCGCTATCTGTCCACCACCCTAGCCATCCCTCTAAGTAAAGAGCTATTTAGCATACACGTTGGCCGTGCAGATAACGACAGAACTGATTGATGTGTTTTCAAATGTGAAAACTAAAACTTTCTACTCATTGCACTCTTTGCAGGTAAGAAAAAGACTCTCTCCATGGACGCTGATCCTCTAAATTTAAGTTAGAGGGACATTGTCACTAATGTGTGAGCTCAGGAGCGGTAAGGCGCACATGTTAGTAACAAAGCCACGTAGGAATTAAAGTTAGAGGATCTGGTACGGGGCTATTGTACAACCAAATGGTTCTTGTAGCACTTTTTCTACTAAAACTTTGAAATTTGAGATTGTTTTCGAATCTTTCAACTCCAAATTAATAAAAATCAACTCTAGTTTGAAAATGTTCAACTATAGTTTCCAAACTTTCAACTAAGAATCCAAAATTGTCAATTGAATATTGAAAAAAAAACTCTACTCAAATTTTGAGACCTTCAACCCACAAAATTAATTTATTTTAACTCAAACTTTCAAACATTTGAACCTCTTAACTGAATTTTTTGAAACCTTCAACTCAGCTACTATTATTAAAAATAAATAAATAAATAAGTTATGGAAATGATGGTTTACTCAAGTTACGTCCTTGGTGAAACGGAATCAAACTCTGAGCGGCTATTTGGGGTTCTCTGCCTTATCTGTAGGTTCTCTACTAGAGATTAGGGTCACCGAAGTCCGTGGGATGCCTTTGCTGTTGCTGGTCAGGACCATATGGTTTGCAATTTCGTTTTGAAATTCTAGGACTTTTGGAAATTTTGGCCACCCCGGTATCTCAAAAATCTCAGAAATGTTTAGATTCATTTGTGAATATGGTTAAATTTTATTCAATGTTGGCCAAGTTATTTTCTACGTAGTTGAAATTTTTGCTCCTCGGATTATCACATGCAAGTTTCTCAAGCCGTTAAATGATACACTTTCTATAAAATTTTTATATAAAAATTTCTTTACAAAAAATAAAATTTATCCAATTTTCAAGATCAAAATAGTTAATACTCTCTCCGTCGTAAAATACTTATTGTTTTGAGTTTTTATTTATAATGTTTGACTATTTGTCTTGTTCAAAAAATAGAACGTCTCATTTTATGTGCGACAAATTGAAAAATGAAATTGCAAACTCAAACATGCAAAAGAAAATTGCAAACTCTGGTTAGGACACCATTACCCTCCTTTCTTCCTCCCTCCCCTGATTCAAAGGTTTAAGACGACGCCCATGCTCGGGCTAGGTGACACTTGAATAGCAAATCAAGAAAATGTTGTAGCAGGCAAACTATGCATAAACTACTGCTGATTTACAATTTGGCTAAATGTGAATGGAAAACGAAAAATATTATTAGCACGTGATTGATTGAGTATTATCTATTTTAAACTTGAAAACTGGATTAGTTTTTTTAAAACAACTTTTGTATAGATTTTTTTTTGCAAAATACACTCCATTTAGCAGTTCGGGAAGCCGAGTGTGAAAACACTACTCTTTTAATTGAAATTCTTCCCTGTAGAATGGAAACAGGTCGAAAATTTAATTTGCAAATTGCAAGTATCGTAATTCTGAACAAGATTAAAGGTAAAAATAACATCACTAAGAAAGAAGCAGGGCAACGATGTCCTCAAGTTTTCACAAGAACTAGAAGCAGTCTTAAGAGTTCAGTGATAACTTTCAAAGATATATACGTGTTACTTATATTACTTTTTTTTTAAGATAATGGGATACATATTGCAGCCTCTTCACCATATTTGTGCGAACTGCGAATATAGAAGCAGAAATATCGTATCATACTGAGGTGAATTATTTGTTCATCAATGGAAAGCTTATCCATTGTACAGTTATAGCAGTAACAGGATTACAACAAGGCAAAACTCTGCAATACTCCTAGAATACTCAGACCCAGGTACTTTTTTTTGGGGAACATGCAAAAGCTTTGGCCGAGTGTTGACGCGTGGAAAGCGTGGTGACGCCATGGGTTGGCCGAGTTCCTCACCAGAGACCGACTTCGCCATTCCTCTCTCTCACGACCGCGTTCCGCACTGCTCCTTCATTGTCCACGTTGGGCGCCGCCATAGATGGACGAGCCAAGCTCCGGGACACGTCATGCCGTCGCCTCCTTCTCCGTTCCTCCACTGGATTGCGGCGACCAAAGGGCCCTGTACCTCCTCCCGGTCATCTGCCTGAAGAAACGGGGGAAGAAGATGAACAGTGTTAGGCTGTCACTGTTCCTTCCGGATCAAGCCCATCCAAAAAGTGCTGAGCCTATATGAAACCAGTCCGTATGAATTCAATTGGATTTCCAATTAGTTCCAAATTAATTATCTTCCGGTTTTCACCGTTAAAAAACTGTCAGTAAAGACATTAAAATTATCAGTCTGATAAAATAGGGCATAAGCTGCGGTTCTGTTGGCATGGCGTTCCTGGATTGTGTTCTACTCCTGTGTTGTTTGCAATGGTCTTACGGATTCTACATTCTTTTTTGCTTTCCATCTGCTAATTCAGAACTTTTATTTTTGAACGAATTTAAAATTTACAAATTGAAACTTTTGAAACTTTCAAATCGAAGAACTGAAACTTTCAGAATGAAAAAGAATCAGAACTTCCAAATTGAAAAAGGAAAATATTCAAATGAAAGGAAATAAAAAATTTTCAACAGTGAAAATAATTTTTTTTCAAACAGAAAGGAAAAAAAAATCAAATAGAAAATCAAAAAAGAAAAAAAAGAAAGGAAATAAAAAATTTCAAATAGAAAACAAATCAAAAATATTCAAATTGAGAGAATTTGGAAATTTCAAATAGAAAGAATCAAAAATAAATATCAAATGAAAAGAATAGATTCAAAATGAAAACAGAAAAAAAAAAAAGAAACACCGGCAACGGCGGCATCAGGGCCTCGCCGCCACTGGTGGATGTTGTCATCGACGACTGCGGGGCGCGGGGAGCGCGGCCCGGCCTCTCCGCTGCCAGGAGGTTGCCGGCGTTGCAGGGCGAGCGTGGCGTCGACAGTCGAGCTCGCGCGCGGCCGCTGCGGAGGATTAGTGTTGCTGGCCCTCGCTACCTTGTGTCCTGTAGTTGTCGTATGCTTGGGTGGTAGGGAGATTGGTTGATGGGCGCCAGATCTTGGTTGGGAGATGCGACAATAGAGGTGGCGCTTGGAATCAACTCAAGAGGCAGTGCGAAGGCGAAAATTGGACGATGTGGATTTGGTGAGAGCGAGGATGATAATGGAAAAGCTCAGCATGATCAACGAAGAGGCGGTGGCATTTGGTGAGGACGAGGATGATAATGGAAAACTGGAAAAGCTCACGATGATCAACGAGGAGGCGGTGGCAACTTACAAATTGCGTTTAATTCTGTAAAATAATAAATATATAATTGTAATTGAGTTTTGTCGGTGATATTGATATAGGGGTACCCCGAGTACGTGACAAAGGCCCCGAAGGGAGTGCATTACAGTACACGCGACGACCAAGTCCGGCACGGGACTTAGGGGCCATTGCCTTGAGCCAAAGGATTAGGCCCCAAGACAGCCACGTGGCCAATCGGAAGGGTCGGCCCGGTGCGCCGCCCGGAGGCCGAACCCCTACACCAAGGGGTTCGGGTAGATTCCGAACCCCCATATCTTTTACGTAGAGAGGCTCGGGTCGATCCTGAGCCCCCTGCACACCCCGCACCCCTCTTTTTCTCTCTCTTTCTCTCTACCTACCCGAAGGGGAGGAGAGGCGGTGTGGGCTGTCTCCAAACCACTGCGTTTAAGACTGCAGGGGGCGACTGACGCCTGTCCCATCGCATTAATGACGATGTGAGGCGCGGCTGTCAGCCCCTCATCATCACCTCCTTTCTCTTGATTCGAGGAAAAGGGGGTGGGCGATCAAAGTCTTCCCTCGATGGCAGTGCGCTGACAGCGCTGTCGCCGCGGGACATCACGCTTCTCCGCCCCGTCTCCGTCGTATTTAATGCGACGGACGACTGCGTGGCAGAGGGGGATGAGTACCCTACTCTCCTACTCCCTGTCTAGACTAGTCAGTGGGACGCTGACAAGCGGGCCCCGCTACTGGTTGGGTTGGATGACATCCCCAAGCATCAAATCTTCGATGACCTCTCCGCCCGTTTTCTTCGCCGACCACCACGACGTGGCAACGGGGGAGGGAGGCGTGGCAGCACATGCGACAAGACAGGGCAGGCATGCCCGCTCCAAGTGGGAGAACATCACTCACACATGAAAAAACAGTAGAGGAGCAAGGTGGTGTCCCCTTGGACTATAAAAGGAGGCCCTGGTCCTTCGTAGAGGGGGGATGGATGGGGGATTTGGAAGTTGAATCCTGATGGAGGAAACCATAAGGCTACTCCATAACACTTAGCAAGCCTGAGTCATTAGCTCTAGCACCACCCGAGGAGAACTCCCCCTTGTAATTTTTCATCCACCATATCAACAACAAGAACAGGAGTAGGATATTACGCTTCCCAGTGGCCCGAACCTGTATAATTCTTCCCGTGTCATGCGTGTTTAGTGGGCTTCTCCCTTGCCCACCTTCTTCTTCCCCTCAACTCGGGCCTTGGCATTCCGCACCCCTGTGCCGAAAAAAAGGGTCCCCCGGGTCCCTGCGTGTCGAGCACACGCATCGACAAGTTTAATTTTAAAATTTTGGTAGATTATTTTTTACAATTCGTGCTGAAAGTTTTAAATTTGAGTTGTAAGTTGTTGAATTTGACTTGAAATGTTTTAAACTGTTGGCTTATTTAAAAAATAAGTTCAAAGTTTTAAATTTGACTTGAGAGGTTAAATGTAAGCTGACTTTTTTCAAAGTTTGAGTTGGCATTTCTTCCATCGAAATAAATTTGGGCCGTGATCGGCAATGCTTGCTGCATTGGTGGACGTAGGGGAAGCTGATAGCCAACCGTGCGTACTGTGTCAACATCAAATGGCACAGAAAGAAGCAGGCAACGCTTTCGAACAGCGTCCCCCCCCCCCTACCCCGCCAAGTAGGCCTCATCGGCCTAAATTAAATCGCGCACCCAATAGAAAATCTGGTTGGAGTCAGCATTATGTTTAAAACAGACGATGAAGCCAGTGTATATTTTGAACTATTATAGTTGTTAGTGACCCTTGTGCCCTTTGTGATATCCCATGTTTTTTTTCTTTAATTACCAGCGTGAATCTTCCTATTTCGAATCCTCGGAGGGATTTATGGCCAAAGGGCCCTGCCTTGTAGCGCGACCCTTTTTCTTGAGTTTTTGTCGCTCCTACAAAAGACAAGGTTGTCTAGGTCAAAACAAACAAGAATTTTCTTGGACAAAGTGGAAAATAAAAACTTCCGTCCTCATCCTAGCTAGATCACCACCCTCCCCCTCGTTTGCCCCTTGCACAACATGACGCCATTGACAACAGGGGAAGGCAAGTCTCAACAAAATCGTCAGCGATGACTATGACGTTGAAGTCCGTGTCAGCCTAGGTCATCAACAGGTCAAGCATGGCAAGGCTGTCATCCTAGCGAAAGTTTCAGGCCGCCACCGTCGTTCGCTAAGGCACACATGTCATTCTCAGCCCCCCTCCCGCCATTTCTAACCACCTAACCATGACCGTTTCACCCCCAAGCCATGGTCCTCGTTGTGGAGATGTTGTCATCATCGCCCCCCTCTACGCCCCGTTCTATGCTCCTCACACAAACCAGCTTGAGGAAGTGGCACTAGGGCCACATTTGGTAACGCCAAGCTCGAGGGGCGCCTAATCTTGCCTGTGTCGCCGCCTCCAGGGCGGTTGGCTGCGGGTTGTAGGCAAGGATGACGTGGATACCATATCGAAAAGTAGCGGCGGCAGTGCAGGCTAAAAGGGAGAAGGTAGGAGCTTATGCAAAGGGGTGGTGGTGACGGACGGTGCGCATGATAGAGAGGAGAAGAAGGGGCTGCAGCTGCTCTGAACACCCCCAGCTGCAGCAATTATATCCAGCCTGTTGACTTATTCCTATGTGTCCTTGTTTGGACAGAAAAATAGCTCAATAGCAAGTATAACAGACACTCGTGTTATTTACCTAGGAGAAATGCAGTAAGAAGCCAAACATGATTGTTTTTAGATAAATGTAACTATAAGTCACCAGTACAAATTTAACCAAGAAGTTGAGAAGAATTTTGGTAGAACATACTTCAGTTTCTTAAGAGAACATAGTCAAACAACAGAACACACAACAGTATAAATTCAAGCAAGCAGTTGAGAAGAATTTTGGTAGAACATACTCAAGTTTGAATGACAATTGATCAATAGAACAAACTCAGTTCAGTTTCTGCGAACTGAGAATAGAAGCACAAATGTCGAATCATACAGAGGTAATCGGGAGACTACATTATTCATTGAATTGTACTGTTGTAGCATATGGTTACAACAAGACGAGATCGCCTTGCCACGGAATTAACATAGATCGATATGGAAAAATTCTTCAGACAAATCTCCTGCATTTCCTCTTGATAAGCTTGTCGAGGTCATCGTCCTCACTGTCAGAAGAGAAATCCCAGGGTCCAAACACCTCCTCCCGGGTTTGGTCCCACTGCTTGTTCCCCTCGGCCCTCTCAGCGAAGTAGTCGTAGTCCACCTCCACGAATCCCTTGCGAGCGTACTCGCCGCGGACCCAAGCCTGGAAATTGGCGAACTCCTCTTCTGCGTCGTAGACGATTTGGGCAAATTCGTAGAGGAGCATCACGGACTCGTCCTTCTCCTCTTCCGGCGACGGCACCAGCGATGGATTGCGGCGCTTCAGCTCCCGGTACTCAGCACGCACTGGCTCGTTGGACTGGGCAAGGATCCACTCCACCTCTTCCTGCGGCAGCAGCCACATCTTCTTCTTGTCCTCCTGTCCTGTGTCGCCGGCGATCACCGGGGCAGACTTCTCCTCCGCCTTGGACTTGGAAAGATCGATCCTTTTGGCGGCGTGGGAACAGAACTCTTCCTCCTCCTTGCCGGAGAAAGACTCGGCCTTTCTTTTGCCACTGGAGACCTTCAGCTCATCAGACTCGACGCCGGCCATCTCTCTCGGTGGTGGATCGAGATCGAGATCTATCTGGGACTGGGAGGGAGGGATTTCGATCTTTCGCAGGAGCTAGGGATGTATGGATTTAGGGTTTAGATGGATTTGATTTGGGGGACGGCACGACAAAACTGGGATGAAAAATCGATTGGCGCGTCCTTTTATTGGGGATTTCTTCGTCGACTTTGAATCGGAGTCGGAATCCGACTGACTTGAGGATGGATTCAGAGTCGGTGGGAAAAACGAGTTTGTCCTATCCTGGAACGCGTGGTGACGCCATGGGTTGGCCGAGTTCCTCACCAGAGACCGACCTCGCCATTCCTGTCTCATGGGGGTTCAAACACTAGCAACCGCGTTCCGCACTGCTCCTTCATTTTCCACGTCGGGCGCCGCCATAGATGGACGAGCCAAGCTCTGGGACACGTCATGCCGCCGCCTCTTTCTCTGTCCCTCTACTGGATTGCGGCGCCCAATGGCCCTGTGCCTCCTCCCGCTCTCCTCTGCCTGAAGAACGAGGCAAGAAGATGAACAGTGTCAGACCGTCACTGTTCCTTCCGGATCCAGCTCATCCAAAAAGTGTTTAAGCCCATATAAAACCAGTCCGTATGAACTCAATTGGATTTCCAATTGGTTCATCTCCGGTTTAGCCTTTTTCAAACTAATTCTCTTCTGGTTTCCACCGGTACAAAACAGTCAATAAAGACAATAAAATCATCAGTCTTAATAAAAATGGCATAAGCCGCGTTTGTGTTGGCATGGCGTTCCTAGATCGTTTCTACTCCTGTGTTGTTTGATACTTCATGGTGTTCGTGCGCAATGCAAGATGATACACCAAATTGTGAGGGCAAGGATGAAAATGGCAAAGCTCAGGTTGATCGACGAGGCGGCGGCGGCATTTGATACTTACAAATTGCCCTCAATTTGTATAATTTAAAATTAACTTCATCACTCAGCCCGGTGCGAGGCACATGCATTTTTATTTTTTTTTAGGGCAAAAACGGGGAGCTTCATTAATGAATTTGAGGGCAAAAACAGGCACACTCTCTGGACTAGCTGTTTTCCGCATTGGCTCATGGAGGCAACTAGAGAGATTGTAATAACCCTATAATTCATTAATGCGAGGCACATGCATTTTACTAGTACAATAATAAATATATAATTGTGTTGAAATTTTAAATTTTTGGGTAGATTATTTTCTACAATTCGAGTTTAAAGTTTTAGATTTTGAGTGGGAAGTTTAAAACTTTGAGTTGTAAAATGTTAAATTTGATTTCAAACTGTAGGCAATTATTAAAAAAAAGTTGAAGGTATTAAATTTGACTTGAGAGTTTTGATATTCCCTTAGAAGCTTACCCCCTTTTTTTAAGTTTGGATTCGTATTTCTGCCGTCGAAATAAATAACGGAGAAAATAACCATGGCGGATCAAGTAGATCGTCTACATTCAACTCTACGTATGATCTCCTCACTTTGATCATGAACATGATAGACATTATTGTGTTCTTTTTGGTGTTGGACATGTATAGCTTTTCACAAAATCATTATCTATTTAGTGACATTATTTTGATGATTATTTCTTTATCGAATTTTTGGATTAAATTATATTAAAAATTGATTATATTTCCAACAATCCAAAAACTATATAGGTCATTTTCGGTAGTTGGCTTTGCTGCGTCATTACGTTCACCTCGTTTTGATGGTTCAAATTACAAGCGTTGAAAAACTCGGGCTGTGCTATGGTTGATGGCCATGTAATGCTTTTTTGTTGCACAAGGCAAACCGTCTGAACCTCCTTTGTCTGATGAGGATTTGTCTATTTCGAGGTGCACTTATAAGCGTTTTGGCTGACAACATAGTAGACGAGTATATGTGCATGTTCACGGGAAAGAAAATGTGGGATGCTCTTGAGGCTAGGTCTGGGTTTCTGATGCCGGTAGCGAGATGTATGTCATGGAGCAGTTCTATGACTATAAGATGGTCGATGACCGTTTTGTAGTAGAACAAGCTCATGAGATCTAGATGTTGGCAAAGGAACTTGAGAACAATAGCTGTGACATGCCTGACAAGTTTGTGGCAGGTGGCATTATTGCCAAATTACCACAATCTTGGTCTGACTTTGCTACTTCTCTAAACACAAGAGATAACAGTTCAGTGTCACTGAATTAATTGTCTCTTTGGGTGTTGAGGAGAAGGCGAGAGCAAAGGACAGTCGTGGCAAGAGAGTTGAGGGATGTTCTAGTGCCAACTTGGTGCAGAAGAACCCTCAAAACTCCCACAAGAAGAAAGGGAAATTTTTGGCTGATGGTGGGTTGATACCAGCGCTAATATTCATGTATGTGCTGATATTTCCTTGCTTTCTTGTTATCAGGTCGGGAGGGGTTCCTCCTTGTTGATGGGAAATGGTTCACATGCGGATGTTCATGGTGTTGGTACGATAAATCCGAAGTTTACTTCAGGAAAGATCATGCAGCTGAAGAACGTGCAACATGTCCCCTCCGTCAAGAAGAACACGTTAGCGGCTCTCTCTTACATAGAGATGGTTTTAAACTTGTGTTCGAGTCCAATAAATGTGTAATTTCTAAATTTGGAACATTTGTTGGTAAAGGCTATGACAGTTGAGGCTTGTTCCGCTTTTCTTTGGATGATGCTTCTAATAATGTGGTGAACCATGTGAGCAATGACAATGAGTCTAATGTTTGGCATCACGACTTTGTCATGTTAATTTTGGATGTATGACACGCTTAGCTAACATGAGTTTAATTTCGAAATTTACTTTGGTAAAAGGTTCTAAGTGTCATACGTGTGTTCAAGCGAAATAACCTCGCAAGCCTCACAAGGCTGTTGAGGCAAGAGATTTGTCACCGTTAGAACTTGTTCATTCCGACTTGTGTGAAATGAACGGCGTGATTACCAAAGGGGGAAACAAATACTTCATAACCTTTATAGATGAGTGTACTAGATTTTGCTATGTGTATTTGTTGAAAACAAAAGATGAAACATTGCATTATTTTAAGATCTATAAAGCTGAAGTAGAAAATCAACTTGAGAGAAAAATCAAACGGTTAAGGTCTGATCGTGGTAGGAAGTATTTTTTTAATGAGTTACTTCGTTATGTGAGAAAGTGAGAATTATTCATGAGAGGACGCCTCCCTATTCACCCCAATCAAACGGGGTTGCCGAAAGAAAGAACCGTACTCTAACTGATTTGGTGAATGCCATGTTAGAAACTGCGGGGCTTTCCAAGGAATGGTGGGGTGAGGCTATATTGATTGCATGTCATGTCCTGAATAGAATTCCTACAAAGAACAAAGAAGTAACACCATTCGAGAAATGGGAAAAGAAAAGGCTGAGTCTCTCATATTTGCGCACTTGGGGTTGTTTGGCTAAAGTTAATGTGTCAATAAACAAAAAACACAAATTTGGACCAAAAATCGTTGATTGTGTGTTTCTCGGGTATGCTATTCACAGTGTTGGTTATAGATTCTTAATAATAAAATTTGGTGTTTCTGACATGTATGTTGGAACTATCACGGAGTCCAGAGATGCTACATTTTTTGAGGATGAATTTCTCATGAAAATGCACCTAGCACATCTAGTCATGAATCTATAGTTTCCCCTGATTTTATTGAACCGATAGTACATGATGAACAAATGCCTGTGGAAAATCCAGAGGAGGATAATATTGTAGTTACTCGAAAGAGTAAAAGACAAGGGACTGCAAAGTCTTTTGGTGATGACTACATTGTATACCTTGTGGATGACACCCCAAAAATCATTGAAGAGACATATACATCTCCCGATGCTGACTATTAGAAGGAAGCGGTACGGAGTGAGATGGATTCAATTATGTCTAATGGAACTTGGGAAGTCGTGGAGCGTCCATACGGGTGCAAACCTGTTGGATGCAAATGGGTTTTCAAGAAAAAGCTTAGGCCTGATGGTACTATTGAAAAGTACAAGGCAAGGATTGTGGCCAAGGGTTATACCCAAAAGGAAGGCGAGGA
>CM002483.1:4147127-4209723 GCA_000325765.3 Leersia perrieri
AGATAATTGGTTCACTAATGTATTTAGCTAGCACAACGAGGCCTGACATCTCATTTGCTGTGAGCAAATTGAGCCAGTTTGTCTCAAATCCGGGAGATGATCATTGGCGTGCTTTGGAAAGAGTAATGCGCTATCTAAAAGGCACTGTGAGCTATGGAATTCACTATGCTGGGTACCCTAGAGTATTGGAGGGCTATAGTGACTCAAACTGGATATCTGATGCTGATGAGTTAAAAGCCACAAGTGGATATGTGTTCACACTTGGGGGTGGCGCTGTTTCCTGGAAGTCTTGCAAGCAGACCATCTTAACGAGGTCAACAATGGAAGCAGAACTCACAGCATTAGATTCTGCCACAGTTGAGGCCGAATGGCTTCGTGAACTCCTTATGGATCTGCCGGTGGTTGAAAAACCTATATCGACAGTGTTATTGAACTGTGATAATCACACTGTGATTATTAATGTTAACAGTTCAAAGGATAACATGAAGTCATCAAGGCATGTTAAAAGGCGACTGAAATCTGTCAGGAAATTGAAAAGCTTTGGAGTAATAGCGTTGGACGATGTCCAGACGGCTAAAAATCTGGCAGATCAGTTCACTAAAGGTCTATCACGAAATGTGATAGAAAGTGCATCAGGTGAGATGGGTCTATCACTAAGGGTCTTAACTTCTAAAACGTTTAGAGATTTAATGGCTGCGTTTATTCTTCATAAACAGGTCATTAGAACTCAATTAGGCAGCCATTCATTCCCACTTCTTCCTCCTTGGCACATGAGAAGTCACTCTCTCATTCTCTCCACCATTGTTCTTGGAGTTCAAGCTCTTGCATTGCAATTTCTTCATCCTCGATTCTGAGCTCTTGCGTACATAAGATCTTGGAACGAGCAGGCCTCCGGAACTAAGGCCGTGTCATGAGTACCTGTACGGGTAGACGGGCGATATAGTTTTTGGGGAGCGCTTCCGTGCGACTGCTCAAGGTTCTTCATCGTGGCAAACGACGAGACGATCGGAACTGGTGATGGATCGGACAACGGAGGAGGCAACGGAAGAGACAACCATGTCGGATCAAGTAGATCGTCTACATTCAACTCTGGGTATGATCTCCTCACTTTGATCATGAACATGATAGGCATTATTGTATTCTTTTTTGTGCTGGACATGTATAGCTTTTCACAATATCATTATCTATTTAGTGACATCATTTTGATGATTATATCTTTATCGAATTTCTGGATTAAATTATATTGAAAATTGACTAGATTTCCAACAGTACTTTTGTACTGAGGTTTCAAGCAGCCACCGTCGCTCACTGAGGTGCACATGTCATCCGCCTCCCCCCTCCCTCCTCCTAATCCCATAACTGTGACCATGGTGTTCATCCCTAAGCCATGGTCCTTGATGAGGCACTACGTCCACCACGAGCTTGAGGAGACGTTGTAATCATTGCTCCGCTCTATGCTCATCACAAACATGCTTGAGCAATCGGCACTAGAGCCACATTTTGTAATGCCGAGCTCGAGGACCGCCTGATCTTGTCTATGTCGCCTCCTCCATGGCGATGGGTTGTGGGTAGCAGGTGAGGGTGGCTTGGGTATGGAAAATTAGTTGTGGCGGCGCTGGCTAAAAGGGAGAAGGGAGGAGCTTACGCAAAGGGGTAACAATGACGGATGTCATGCATGATAGAATGATAGAGGAGAGGAAACAAGAGGAGATGAAGCGCAGCGAAAGGAAAGGTAACGGGTTAGGGTTTTGTCTTGCCGGTAATTTTATTGATTCGGGACGAATCCTAGCTATCGGATTTAGATTACATGGACACCGCGTTCAGCGATTCGCGGGTGACTCTGAACCGTCCATCAGATCAAACATCCCCCTTTCTCTGTGTGTGTGATACCTCCTTGGCCAACTGCAAACATCGCCGGCTAGACCCGCCATCGATGCCCTCTCTCCTAGTGGAGACGAGTTGCCCCACCTGCGATGCTAGCCCACTGACATCCTCCATCCCCATTGGTCATGGCTCTGCTACCACAGAGTCAGTGCCTCCTTGCTCGCCTGTCTCCACCGTCCATCGTCAATTGTCCACCACTGCAGCCATCACTCTAACGGAAATGCTATTTAGTGTGTTTGCATTTGTCACATGGATAAGGGTAAAACTGATTGACAATTTCCAATACATAACACCCCTCCCCCCCCCCCACACACACCCCACAATGTGTGCTTTGCGCATGGGAGGAAAACCAAATGGGGGCTTTCAGCCTAGATGGAATTTTTTAGGACCAAATGAATTTTTAGCATTTTTCATTTAAACTTTGAAAATTTAGATTGATTTTGAATATTTCAATTCCAAACTTAAAACATCCAACTCTAATTAAATGTTTTGTGCTTTAATATAAGACGTTCTTGTTTTTTTCAAAGTCAATATTTGAAAGTTTTGACTAATGGTTGAACTAACTATATTGGTATATTGGTATTGATGTTTAGTGTTATGCTTATGCATGTGACATTATTAGATTTTTATTTGAATGTGTTTTCATATGATGCAAATTTTATATCTTTTTTGATAATTTCTTATGGAATGAATTAATGCTTAAAGTAAAGTATTGTAGACTATGTACAATTAAAATATGCCTTGTATTTAAGGACGGAGGGAGTACTTTGTAACCAATTTTCAAAATTTGAAACGTTCAATTTAATTTTCAAAACTTTCAACTCAAAATACAAAACTTTCAATTGAATATTCTAGAAAATTAGTACTACTCAAATTTTAAAACCTTCAACCCCAAAAAGTTAAAATTTCAACTCAAAATTTCAAACATTCAACTGTTTTTTTTTCTTCAATCTTTTTTTAGAAATATTCAACTCAATTATTATTATTTTACAACAAAAAAAATAAATCCCGCTAATGATGTTTTACTCCAATTACGCCACCGGCGAAATGGAATAAAACTCCAAGTGGTGATTGGGGGTTTAACTCTGGGTGGCGATTTGGGGTTCTATGCCTCATCCGTAGGATCTGTGCGGGAGTTTGGGGGGTCACTGGAGCTCGTGCAATTAAATCACTCGTCTGATTTTATTGATGTTAGTCCCCTATAAGGAGAACAGAAAAAATACATATGTAGACATTCATTCCAAGTAAGATGAAACAATACTACCCTCAAGGGGGGCTAACAGCAGAAGTAGATACCAGGTAGCAGTACTAGTACTAGCAGTAGCAGAAGATATTATAGCCAATTTCCGCTGTAAGTTCCAAACCAACACTACCATTTACCAGCTAAGTTCATCTACTGCGAATTTGGAAGTTATCCATGTTGATCTTGGTTGTCAGGACGCCAGCGTTGCTGAGGCCAATCTGCCTTTTGGGGTTGAAGAATTGAATCTCTTCCCTGCAGAATGTAAACAAGTCAAAAGTTAAATTTGTAAAATGGAAGTGCCGTAATGTTGAACACGATGTAAAACAGAATCGCATCAATGGAAACAGAGCACAGTAAGTAAAAGGGAAACAGCGCAAGGATGTATACTCAAGTTATTTCAAGAACTAGAAATGGTCTTAAGAGTTCAGGGCTTCAGGCAACTTTCCACGATGTATAATGAAAAACTTACCACTAACTTTAACCTGCTCCTTTTAGGCTGCGTTCGGCAGTGTGCTTTCAGCACAGTACCGACAACTGACTACAGAAAATAAATCATGCACGCAAAACGATAAATGGTATTAGCGCATGATTAATTGAGTATTAACAATTTTAAACTTAAAAAATAGATTAATTAGAATTTTTTAAACAACTTTCGTATAGAAAATTTTTTAAAAAACATACGGTTTAGCATCTCGTTTTGCGTGCGTATATTACTGTAGCCATTTTACTGTATGTTTTAGAAGGGTACTGTGGGGAACTCTCACTGCCGAACGCAGCCTTAAGAAATCTGATCTTAATTAATGTATTTCTTTTTTTCTGAGGGAATTAATTAAACTATTTTATTTCTAATATATATGCAAGGAATGGTGCAATGTGCTAGTCAACACATTATTTACTTTAATATCAAGAGGTAACTACATATTGCACTCCTCAACTATTGAATTTGTCTACAAAAGACCCTTCAACTATAAAACCGGATATTTTACACCCTCAACTATCATAATCGGACAAAATACTCTCTAAGGACAATATAACCCAGTTTTAATGGTAATTTATGATTTTAAAATTCAAATAGTATAATTTTTTTTCTTATGCGGTGATTGAATAGTAAGAGAAGTAAACATAGTTTGATATAACTGAAAACATATATTTGGATGTCAAAATAATGAGGATATCAAAATACCCTCGGGGGTATTTTGTTTGGTTTTAATAGTTAAGGGGTGTAAAATAATCGGTTTGATAAGTTAAAAGGTACTCCGGAGCAAGTTTTTAAACAAAACTTTGTTGAGGAGTTGCTTTTTAAACGTACCTAATAGTTGAGGGTGGGCCGAAGTAACGAGGATTGGAAAATTAGATTCACATACGAAGATGTTCAACATCAGCAGATGAGGACTGAATTACCTACATGAAGATGTTCACTTTGGAATTGCCTCACTGGAGAATGCAACTGTTTGCCCATGACGACAGGGATCAGAGGGTTGTGCCGCTCTATAGACGTTGTCAGTGTTGATACCTGGCTTAGCCGCTCACTGCTGGTAGAAGAGGTGGTGGGCACAGGAGTTGCTTTCAAATTGAGGCTGAAATGGCGTTGTCCAGGCATGTAGCGATGGTCACGCTTCTCTCCACCATGATTAACTCTCACTTGGGCTACCACATCCTGCAATGTCATGAAAATAATTAAAGGTTCTTAAAGATAGCAGGAGGTACAAAAATCTTTAGTACTAATTTGCAGCCCAAACACTATAGAGTATTAATTGGAGGTACCAGTTGTAAATAACAAATAAATGCAAACTAAACAATGTTCAGCAAAGTCTGTTGGATGAATTGAAGCTCTCTAAGTTACCTCATGCAATCTCTTCTTGGTAGGCAAAGGCCTCAACTGACCATCAGCCTGCTTCAGCACTTGGTGCTGTTGTCTCTGCACATTCATGGCCATGGCAGCACCAGAGCTTGCCACACTCCCATGGAGGAGCCCACCTTGCCTCGCCACAGGCAAATCTGCTGCGACAACGGCGCTCCGCGTCTGCGTCTGGTAGAAGACCTTGGAGACGATGAGATCCCCTTCCTTCTCGTCCTCCAGCTCGCCGAGGTGGTACTGATGCATCACCCAGTTGGTCTTCTCCGATTTTCGCTTCTTGCCGAAGTTGGTGTAGAGCACCAGGATCTTCTTGCAACCCTTGGGCTGGCCGCGCACCATGATCGGCCGTGTCTTGCCGGTCTTGTGCCACCGTGTCTCCGCGGCGACGTGTGTGCTCTTGCTGGCGGCCTGCTGGTCGTCAGGCTGATCAGCCAGGATCTTCCTCCGTTTCCTTGTGCCGGTGGTGTAGGCCTTGGCTGACCGGTGGAAGAAGTGCTTGCTCAGGCCATCCTTTGTCACACCTGTTTTGGTAATCACACATACAAGTTAGTTCCCTCTGGTTAAAAAGAACATGTGTTTTGGCCATTGACATCGCCTTCAATTCAAAATGCATTTTTATGGCTTATTTCAATATTATTCCCACCGATTTTATAATTCTTGACATTTTAGATAATGACACGGTCTACGAAATATAGTTTTGATCATTAGTATAAATGAATATCCTAAAAATGTATACTTTTGTGAAAGTACTTTTGACGACAAATTCATACATATAATCTTCAAGTTTCAAATCTAAATATTTTAAAAGTTATTTACAATCGAAGTTTAAAAAGTGTGCCTTAAACCTTGTCCAAAACGAAGAATTATGAAACCGGAGGAAGTACAGAATTTGGAAACATCTATAATTTCTAATATTGTATATGAGAATTTTTCAAGACCAATCTATACCTATGTTAGACTTGAAACATGTTTAAAAGGGCATATTTACATAACTGGATCAATTATAGTCATGGTTTGGTAATTTTGGTGTCAACCCTAGCTACTATACAGCCTTCCTTTGTGGGGGTGTACTAGAGATTCATGTATGATTAATACACCAATTAACAAGTGGCAGTACAATTCAAACGAAAAGGGAGAAAGAAGCCTAGCTAGTTAATTAAAAAAAATTAGAAGCATCATCTTCCCATCATAGAGAGAGAGAGACAGAGAGAGAGAGAGAGCGCTAATTAAGGTTACAAAAAGTAAAACTGTTCAGGCACAATCTTGCAATAGAGAGTTGGTATCTTTGTGCACGGCAAGGGAAATTTGCAACCTGAGGAGACATGCCTTGTTTCATTTCATATATAGGATACAACCCAAAGAGTTTTAAAAAGTTTTTTTTAAAAATAGACAATATATACTGAGTGATGGCTTTATCCGGTCCCACACTAAGAATTCATTGTGGCAAATTAAAATGGAGCAAGAAGATAATAGAATGGCACTTCATCCAATTATAAATATTTAAAACTCAGGACAAGATATGATCCAAGCCTTACAAATTTTAACCATCGGTATGCCTTCTATAATGCTTAACAGATAGCTTTGTCTTGAAAAACAGTCATAATCTCATAAAATTTTAGATTTTGTAAGTTTATAACACAATTTTTTGATCAAGATTAAAATGTTATCCAAGTCTTGTCTCAGATGTCGAATATTTATTACCAGACTAGCACCCATTAAGCAGCTACGTTTTTAGTGATCATTGGTAAACTAAGGTTATATATATTTAGCATTCTATTTATTTATTGAGATCTTTAGCAATCTATTTATAGCATAGTACTAACCGACCAAGCACAAACCGACTAACACCATATATCTATTTAATATCCAAAAGTTTCTCCCTAGCTAAGCTATATAAGGCATGTAACTAATCAACTTTCTTTGACTTCTGTTACCGACATAGCTATGGTATAAACACATCTAGCAAGTAAATTTCAGTTTGGATTACTCCAAGCCGACATAACTTTCTGCAGCTAGCTTGAAGCAATCTCAGCTGCCAGTTCATATATATCATGCATCCCCATTAGGACAGTAAAACTCAAGTTGACTTTGCCATCTACTGAAAACGAATTAAATATCTAGCCCACTAAACAATAACACGTGATCTACGTATGATGTCTCACGTACCTGGGAGGTTCTCAGGATGGGTGTAGCAAATGCCATCTTCCCCTTTAATTGTGTGTATGAACTCATCGATGAGAGGGTGCGCTCCTGAGCCCCCATCCTTCACCTTGGCATCCAGGTGCTCAATCAGCTCCTGATCTGTCGGATCGAACCTGACGCCTGCAGGCAACCCGGCCATGTCGAACTGCAAAAGCCATTTTCAGAGAGCATAGACGCCCAAGAAACTATGAACATCGAATCGAATAAATGACGAATATATCCGTTATTGAGCTACTCAAGAAACACAAATTCGCAACGCTCAACATTTATATATGTTCGCTGTATCATGCATGTATGTACCAAATTTTAGGTGATGGATTAAAATGTCAACAGAAACATGTGTATGTACTACCTACCGTCTTGTTGCAGTCAAGATCATGGCCGCAGCTGGGGCAGCGCCGTGACGACCGGTGATCATCATCGGGCTTCGTGCCGAGGCTTCCGGAGACGTCGCTGTTCATTCTTGCTTCGATCGTACGTACCTTCATACGTGGATCGTGTGTTAGTAAGTACGTAATAATAAGGCATAGTTTAAGAAGGCAAGAAGATCAAGCTGGACAACAGTGATGGAGCGAGGCAGCGAGCGAACAGAAAGAATGCAAGAATGAACAGTGATGGAGAGAGAAATGCAAGAATTTTTCAACACATTTTCAGAACAGTGGACACCCTGACCGCTGACATTAAAGAGGAGTTCTTCCAGTGGAAATCTGCCGGACTAATCAGAGACAATGGCTAATTCCTAAGCTTTGAACAGATCGTATCTTTTATTTTCTATCGGTTTATTTTCACTGATGTAAGGCTTGACATCGAAATCGACAGCTTTCTGTCAAGAATTGTAACCGATACTTTTCTCCCAAAATCTGAATAAAATTGGTCGACCGAACCTTTCGGCCGACCCGGCTAAAAAGATGGAGCGAGGCAGCGAGCGAACAGAAAGCAAATTAAACAAGCAAGCTGCCCTCTTTTGTTCGCCTCCATCTCTGAACGCAGCAAATTTTTGAAGCTTACAGATTTAATTTTCACATGAGTTTTACAGAATTTTTTTAATAAATCAGTTCAATTACCGTAGAGATGTGAAAATGATCAGGTTTCCAATGAGGGCTAATAGTTCGTGCAACTCAAGAGTCGACATAAACCATCACTTGCATATATAGTTGTATCCCTACCTTATGGACTACGGCAAAATTATAAGTCGTTTCGACCAAAGTCAAAGTACTTTAAAGTCTGACCAAGTTTAAGGAAAAAAATAGTAATATTTTTAACACAGAAAGTATAATAAAAAACATATTCAATTGCAGATTTGACAGCACTAATCTGGTGTTGTATATTGATACATTTATCTATAAATTTAGTTAAATTGGAAGTAGTCTGACCAAAGTAAAAATGGCTTTTAATCCGATATAGAGGTGGTGCGTGTTTCTCTCTATCTGAAAATCAGCTATAAGTTTCTCGCCCAATCAGGTCCTAAATCAAAAATATTAAAAGGAAAAGGTAATTATGTGCAAAAATGGGCTGAATCAATTTGGAAAACTAAAACATGTGGCCTAAAATTTCGTAGCTAATGGATCTGTTCACTGCCTAAAATTCGATCTGGCCGCTGGCTAGTTTTATACTTTTATGCATCATGTCCATTGCTTCTTAAGAAAGCAACAAAAAGGATAGCCTTGAGATGATCATCTCATGGGCTCATGGCTAGTGGGATTTCGGGAACGAATCAAATCAGTTTGTTATAACGTTCAACCTTTGTGACGTTCTCCCATGGATCCAAGTTTAAGGAAACGAAAAGGTCAGTTATTTATGGCCACTTATAAAGAATTCTTCAAAATGTTAAGGGTCAGCAGTTTTTCCAAAAAATTTTCTAATTAGAAAAACTATAGCCTACTTCCACATGTGCAACAGTAACAAATAAAATAAAGTAGACAATATAAAAACCCACTGCTGATCAGCAAGATTTGGGGTTTTAAGGGCGTGCAGCCGTGCAAACAGAAATCAACTAGCAGTACTAGAGGACATGACCGGACTAAAATTAAATTCATCAACAGTGAAATTCAAACACACAAATACTACAAGAGATCGCTTCATCATGCTCAGTCACAACAAACATTAATCAATTGGCACACATGGCAGCACTTATATACACATCGAGATGTGGATTCAAATCGCAGTAGGGGGAGAGAAGGGAACTGATCGATCGGTGGCTAACCTTAGTTGATGAGATTGAGATGCTTGAAGAGGAGGCGAGAAGAGGAGAAGAACGGAGATGGAGAATTGGAGAGGGAGATTTGAGATTTGAGAATAGTGTGACCCAAGAAGAAAAAAAAGGTTATATATAAAGCCAAAAAGTAGGGTGAAGGCATGAGGCATGAAGGAGCTTCCTTGCAAGCCAAGCCAAGGACCAAACAAAACGCGCTCATCTGGTGGGCCCCACCTGGCAGCCAGCCATGTGGCTTGCTCGTTTGGCTTCCCCTGGAAGTTATCTCCCCGCAAAGTCCACGTCATCGCGCACAATATAAAATACGCTCCTCTCTACGAATCCGCACTGTGCGACGCACGTACATACGTACATGGCTGGCAATAAAAATTCGGTGGGGTTAAATTTGATTTGAATTCTTTACTTTTTTCAACAAACCAAACTCACAAGTTTCTGTTGCTACTGGCTACTATCGCTCAATGAAATCTACGTATACATGTTCCATGACAAAGAGCTAAGGGCAGCCTGAGGACCTAAGTTTGGATGGGCCTCGTAATATCCAGGCCTGCCCACATGGATGAGCCAGAGGATTGTTGTACTAAGTTGTAACCCATCTCAAATGAGGATGAGAAGTACTAGTAGGAGTACTTAAGGCACAACATGGATATTAAATTAGCAATGGTAACCATTTTTACATTCAAGCATGGGGACACGAAATTAGAAACATGAATCACTTTTACATCAAATGAATGTATCACATGAAAGGAAGGGGGCTAACTGACCAAATAGATAGCCGGTGTGGTATAGGATCGTTGTTCATCTAATGGGAGGTACAACTTGCAATGGATTTGTATTGCGAGTTTGCCAATGATCAGCCGGACGCTTTCCAACTGGAATAGGACAGGCATAACCCCACACAACAGTAAAAGAAACCTGCCATGTGCCACTGAGGCTTCTAAGTATCATCAGTCGATGTATGTCTGGTTTCCTTTCCAACTATTTGCTGCCTTTAGATAGGAAGGAAAACAAGGATAACCTGGTGAATTAGAAACAACATTTGAGAAAATGCATGGCAAAGATATTAGAAGATGTTACTATTCCAAACTGACATACTATTTCTTTCCTTATATTCTGCAACAAGGGGCAAATGGGGGGGGGGGATGGGGAAAGGGGTTTGTTTTGTGAAAACAGCAAACTATGTCAGGATAAGCATTTCATTTGATTTCCCATTAAAAGTTCTCAATGTTGGGAAGGCCCCAAAAAGAAAAAACAGTGCACGGATATTCATGCTCATGCCAGATACATCGTGTAACCAGCTATGGAATCCTTGGAAAGATAAAATTACCATCATTTAGTTTGTCTCTAAATAAATAAATAATTACAAGACCTAAACGGTTAAAAATATCTAAACTACATTAACTACCATAATAAAATGGTAACAGCAAACCATATATGAAAACATCAATTGTACCTCATGAATCTACAGCAATTGTCGGAACAGAAGCTTCATCCATTGATACTTCAGCCATTGCATGGGCATGGATGTTATTTAACACTGGCATCTCCTTCTCCCTCCAAATTGCATGAACTTCATCTGTTCGGAATCTTTGAGTAAAAGTGGACTCCTCCAGTGGAGTGGTCACACCGTGTGCATAAGCCAACAAACCAGTGTATGCAATCATTGCCCCGTTGTCGATACAGTATCGATCATCAGTTGCAAACAGCCTACCCCCTCTTTCTCCACACATAATCCTCATCATCTCTTGCAAGCGTTCATTGCAACCAACACCACCAACAATAAGGACATCCTTTGAATCACAATGTGCCATGGCACGCTCAGTGATTTCAACAAGCATAGCAAAGAGAGTTTCCTGGATAATTGACAATTGAGAATCTTAATTAGAATTCGTACGACTTTTCTTCATTAAAAGTAGTATGATCATCTGCATACCTAATTAGTAGAACATAGTCCAGCACAAGGATCATAAATAGAATTATCATAACAACATAACTATAGTGTACTTCTCTTATTTAAAATGCACATGTACCTGCAATGAGTAGCATAGGTCTGCAGGGGTGCACTCATTACTTTTAAGCTTCTCAATTGCTGTAGCTTCAATGAAGCTCAGTATTCCACTAAATGACACGTCCATACCCTTTACAACATAAGGGAGATCAATGAACTTCTCTCCTTTTTTGGCAAGCTGGACAAGGGAAAGACATTATACATCGGTTAAACATGAAACAGGGAAAAGGATTGGGGTACAGGGTAGAAAGCCACCATGGAAAAAAGATAAATTTTCGCTTAAAAAGTAGAAAACAGATATTGGGACAGGTTCCACACAAGATTAAGAACGCATAATGATATCATACCAGCATGGCTCGACTATGGTTAATGATTCATAGTTCTCTCATAAGCTTTACATAAAAAATAATTTACATTATTATCAAGGTTAATTTAAATTTAAGATGTATGTTGTGATTCACCTTCTCTTTAGAAACAACTATCACTATCTAAATATGCTATGGATAATAAAGAACAATTCTGCTTCTAAGGCTCAATGGTCAAGGTAGTCAGAGATCTTTGCACTGACAGCTGGAACACCATTGGACAAGAAACCTATAGCCTCAAGTTTTCGGCTCCCACCTGTTTTGGGCTTTTGGCTAGCTTCAGCTTCAAGTAACCTATAGCCTCAAGTTGAAGTTGAATCTATGCCAAACAAGTAGGGAGATTCATGGGCATAATCGTAATACTGGACACTCCAAATAAGCTAAAGCAGGCTTCATTATTACTCAAAATTTTAATCTTTACCAAACATACCATGATTATTCCAGCCTAATTATCTAGTCTCTATTTTCAACATATAAACTTCTGTCTAAGCAAATGATATTCTCATAGAACAGAAGTTTTCTCCTAGGAAAGATCGGTTTTATAGTATCAAATGTCTCTGCTTTTAGTTTTATAGCACCGAAAGTTCGTGGTTCACTTTAATAGCACTTAAAGTTCCGTCCATCACTCATTTCAGCATTCCATTCAAACCTCTGCTGGTTCAGTTTTCTTTTTATTATTTGAAACACCATTATTTACCTCTCTTCTTATTCCTCAAGGCTTTCCCCTCCCTATCAGTTACACATGAGATCAGCATGGTGCGACCTTCAGGCCATCCCACTAGGAGGAAAGGTGGTTGATCATAAGTAACAAACTAATTATTTGCTGCCAATCCACTAGGAGGAGAATGACAAGGCAACAAAACAGCCAGAGAAGAATGCTGTCATACTAGAGCTCATTTGTCATCTTCTAGTCTTGCCGAGCTTGAGCTCAGCCGAGTGCTGCCATGAAGAGTGGCTGTGCACAAGAAGAGTGGGAAAAGAAGATAGAGGTAAGATGGGGAGATGTAACAGCAGCGTTGATAGAATGCTAAAAGGAGTAACACGGGTATCTTTCAGTGCTACTAAAGTGAACCACAAACTTTTCAGTGCTTTAAAACTAAAAACAGGAACTTTTGATGCTAACGAACCAATTTTGCCATTCTTCTAATGTTCTGCAGAAACTAAGGGATACCCATGTATACCTAGGATAGGCATAGGACATACATGAGACTGTTGACAGAACACTAGAACTAACCATTAATTGGCAAAAGAACAACTATGAAAAGTATCTCCAACTAATATCAACAAACCACTCAGCTATTATATAGATAAATAATATTGAACCAATCCAAACACCAAATATTTCCAAAATCGATATCAATTATCCCTCTGGGCACCATGAAAGACAGCTATCCACCAGTTAACAAAGCGCTTTGAGCCCAGCTAGAACGCAGACCAGAGGAAACTTATGGAGCATGTAGTAGCAGAAGAATAAATCAGTGTGCAATGTGTCCGGTTGAAAATATATTGCAGTCCATTCTTTCATGTAGCATTATCCCGCATGGCTACATTCAGCATAAGCAATAACATGTGTTCCTTCTCACTCACGTAAATTAGCTCATATAGGCAACCAAACACCGTCTAAGAACATCTGAGCAGCTTAGCTTTCATGATCACAGAATGAAGCCATATATGCTCCAGTACTAGTTTTAGAGCTTCAAGGGCTAAAGAAGTACAAATATATTAATCCTAAATTGTAAATAAAAAATATGCCTATTTTTGCTGTAATAAAAAAAAAGATATCATTTGGTTGATTTTTCAGTTCTCTTAAAAGTACCAAGACAATGTTTGATTGCCCACATGAGCTACTTTGTGTAAAGGAGAAGGAGCACAAGTGATCTCATAGACTGAATAGAACAATGGGAAATAATGCACAATCTGTTCAACCAACATACCTCGCCATCCCATCCTATTTAACACCGCTAATGTGGGAACCTATTAGCCACCTAGAGTAGAAAGCTTTAACTACCTCAATGAACAGGTCAACTTCTCAATGGTAGCCCGTTCCAAGGATCAATGAACAGCTCACAAAACCGCAGAAATATTAAACGAAAATTCCTACTGTCAAGTCATCTTGTTCCTACTTCGTCCACACTAGCCCCAACGATTTCAGCCATGTCAATAACCAATTCACCACCATTCATTTGCATAGCCATGAAAGTGGTGCATTGATTATCAAACTAGAGTGCACATGCTGACAGAGAGCTACAACCATAGCAACATCAGACGGGAAAAACGAAATGAAACCTCACATGGGCATTTGATCGAACAGGTTACCTGCTCAATGTTATACCCAGGGCTGGGGTCATTAGACAGCTCAAGCACCCTGGCGAAGCGGTCGAGGCAATTCCCCACCGCGATATCAATAGTCTCCCCAAAAATCCTGTACCTCCCCTCGCTATACGCAATAACTTGCGTGTTCCCGCCGGAGACGTAGAGCACGACGGGGTCGACGGCGCCGGTGACGGCGCGGCCCATCTCGACGTGCGCGACGCAGTGGTTCACCGCCACGAGGGGCTTCCCCCAGAGCAGCGACAGCGCGCGCGCCGCCGCAGCGGCGACCTGGAGCGGCGCCCCCATCCCGGGGCCCCTCGTGTAGCAGACGCAGGCGAGGTCGGAGGGGGAGACGCCGGCGTCGAGGAGCGCGGCGCGGAGGAGCGGGAGGAGGTGGGCGAGGTGGTGGTGCGCCGTCTCCCGCGGCAGGAAGCCGTGCCCCGGCGGCGTCACGTAGGTGTGCCGCGGGTTGGAGAGGATCTCCCCCGAGAGGGAGACCACCCCGATGCCGATCTTGTTCGCCGACGACTCTAGCCCTAGAGCGAGAGGGCCAGGCGGCCGGCGTCTCGCCGGGGATGACGTCATCGCGGCGGCGGCGGCGGCGTTAGGGTTTTGGCCTTTTGGGAGGGAGGAAATGGGAGGGGACTTTTTTCTCGGGTTGTCTCGGATTCGAGTGGAAGTAAACTGTAGACTAAAATTGGGCCGAACAGAAGGAGCCGGCCCATTAAGAGAAACGTGCAGGCCCATTTGTTGGCCCAAAATCATTAAGATTTTCGGCCCATTGGCCACTGGTGAGCCGACGCCTCGGCTTCTTCTCCATCGGTCGGGTCGAGGCGGATTGGGGAGGGGAAAGGACGCCGCTCCCGCGCTCTGAAAATCTCCCAAATCCCCAACGCCAAGAACCCTAACTGCCGCGGCGCCTTCCTCCACGGTTGCTCGCCGCTGCTGGGATCTCCCCCGCATTCATCGCCGCCCATCATCAGTCGAGGGACAGGAGGAGGTCAGGTTAGGTTAGTCCTGGTTCAGTTGTAAAAATGTTTTTTTTTTCTCTTGAATGGTCCTAGTCGGGTGGCACTTTAAGGTTTCAATCTAGGAGGATTGTGACGGGACTTGTGATTTGGGAATGGATGTTGGATTTCGTTTGTGATGTGCCATTCGCCAAATCTGTAGTTGTATTGTAGAATGCCGTTTATACTGGCGTATTTATGGGAACTCTGATACATTATGCTAGGAATTTCATTTCATCTTTTCTTTCGATTAAAAAATCTGTCTGTTCCGAAGTGAATAGTTTCTAGTACAACTATAGTTCTTTTTTATGAGATCATTTTTCTTGTCAAATTTTCTAGGTTAATCTGACTAAAGCATCACAATTATTTACTAGGAATGGAGAAGTACTTTAAACCTATAAAGAAATCTTCTGGGTCCAGAGGGGATGCATCAGAAGATGAGAATCCTAATGCAGAGGTAGCAAAGAAGCCTCGTTTAGGTGTGGTGCTTAATCCGGATGATGTTGTTGCTGATCCAGGCCTCCGTAAAACCTATATCAGAATATGAGGTGGGTATTAGAGATCAGGTCAGAACAAAATATCTGCTTATGGGTCCATGTCAACCAGCCGGTCAAAAATTTCCTAGAAAACAGCAGGGAGATAGTTCAAGGAGTTTTCATGAACCGTGGTTCAAAAGGTTTGATTGGTTGGAATACAGTGTGGAGAAAGATGCAGCGTATTGTTTCTACTGTTATCTTTTCAAGCAAACTGGGGATGGCAAATTTGGGAGTGATGTCTTCTCGAAATCCGGATCCCGGAACTGGAAGAACGCATTAGAATCTTTTGCTGGGCATGTTGGTGGAGTTAACAGTATTCACAACAAAGCAAGGCGGCGTTGTGAGGATTTCAAAACATCAAAACATATAAAAACTGCTGAGAGAAAAACTGCCAAGAGATCATGCATGAATGAAATTTTAGATGTTGCAAGATTTCATCTGAAGCTGGGTATTGCCTTCTGTGGATTTGAAGCATACCCTGGTTCTGGAAATAAAGGAAATTTTCTGGAGATGCTTGACTGGTTGAGAAATTTGTCCAAGTCTGTTGACCTTGCATTTACAGAACCATGTTAATGTATACAATCAAATGACTTCTCCAGAGATGCAACATGTTTTGGCAAAATCATGTGCAGAAATGACCACACAGGCCATTGTTGATGAGATTGGAGATGGTTATTTCTCGGTACTTGTTGATACGCCTCATGATACACTGATGGTGGATAGAATGTCTGTTATTGTGAGGTTTGTGAACAAGCAAGGGCAGGCTATTGAAAGATTGGTTGGTGTCGAGTATACAACTGGTGATACAGGCCCTTTGATGAAGTTAGCTTTGGATGGTTTGTTTACTTGTCTTGGTCTATCTGTTTCTAAACTAAGAGGACAAGGATACAATGTAGCCTCAAATATGAGAGAAGAATTTGATGACCTGAAATCAATAATTCTGAAGGAAAATCCACATGCTTATTATATCCACTGTTTTGCCAACCAGTTCCAGTTCACTATGGTTTCCGTCACGAAAAGCAATAAAGTTGTTGGTGATGTCTTCTATTTTGTCGAAAAGATTGTTAAGGCAGTGGGTGATTCTTGCAGAGCCAAGGATGAAATGCTTCAAGAGCAATATGAAAAGATTAAGAAAAAGTTAACAAGAGGTGATACTCTACCTGAAATAGGAATGCACCCAGATAATGATCTTTCAGGTCCTGCGCAGACACATTGGGGCTCATACTGTACAACTATACTCAATCTACTTACAATGTGGGATGCAGTGTTGGATGCACTAGAGACTATGTGTGATAAAGGTATTTATCCTGAACCAGGAAGTATACCATCGGATATGATAGAACAAATGGAGAGCTTTGAATTTGTGTTTGTCTTGCATTTAATGATGCGTATGTTGATCTGGACTGAGGATTTGTCACGTCTGTTGGAACATAAAGATAAATACATTGTGAACTCACTGGAGTTGATCGCTCGTGTGAAAAATAATTTGCAAGACTTGAAGGAGAATCAGTGGGCTGACCTTTTGGAAGAAGTCAAGAGCTTTTGTGTTCTAAAGTCTATTCCGGTGCCAAGTATGGATGATAGATTACCAGTTAGGGGACGCTTGAGAAGCAGGGGGCTATTTGTTACTTGCTATCAGCAGTATTATGTTGAGACTTTCATTGCTTTGATTGACTTGGTTACTTCTGAGATAAACAACAGGTTCAGTAAGACTTCTATTGATCTATTGAGATGCATTGCTTGCTTCGATCCAGATGGCTCTTTCTCCAAATTTGATAGTGACATGCTTCTCAGTCTTGCTGATATTTACTCTGCTGATTTCTCTGTTATTGATCATGAAATTCTCAAAGAACAACTTCACATGTTCATCTGCCATGTGAGAAATTCTGCTGATTTTTCAAGCTGCAATAATCTTGCAACTCTTGCGCTGAAGATGATCCAAACTGAAACACATCTAGTATTTCCTCTAGTTTATCGACTTATCGAATTGTTATTGATTCTGCCAGTAGAGACACCAACAACTAAAAGAGCCTTCTCAGCAAGGAATATATTTGAGGAAGACTTTTGTGATCACAGAAAAGGTGACTGGCTGAGTGACATGATGTTATGTTGTGTTGAGAGAGAGATTTTTGAAGGGATTGAAAATGAAAATATTTTACAATATTTTGAAAGCTTGAAGAGCAAAAGGATTTAAGTCATCTTAATGGTATGCTTTACAATGTCAATCAAAATGTTGAGTGTTCAGATTATCCATTAGTACTAAATCTTTTGGTTTTGCCATGTAGGTTGCTTTTGGGCATAAAGTGCTGGCCTGGTTTTTCTTTACGATGGTGAAGGTGAGTCATGATGATATGTACATATACATTACTTTTTTTGGTTAAGAGTTCACTTGGAGTCCATAGTAATGAACAATTCCTCTCTAATTACATATGAAATTAATATTTTCTTTGTAAGCTGAATTGTAGTCCTGTGATAACAATTATCATTTGCCTTGTATCTGGGGAGGAGATATCTTAATAAAATTAACGGCAAACCTGGTCTAGTTGTTCGTTATATTAAAAAAAAGGTTCTCATTTTATTGCAATGAAAGTGTCTTTCTTCTTAAAACTGGGTTTAAGAGAAAAGGCATTTCCTGAAACTAAGTTACTATTTATTACCTAGCTTGCGCTTAAATCTATTTTCTTCTTCAATCCTTTCCAAAAGTTTGTATCAGTCAGCACTTGTGAATCTTTGGGATTATCTAAGTACATATATGAAGGTGGATTCGGATTCTTGGAAGTTAGAGGGCTGTGTTATGTGGTGTGCTCCCATCTTGTAGAGCTTCTGACTCATTGATCAATATTGTCTATTTTCTCCTAACTCCAATTTTAACCAAATGCATCAAATATCAATTTGCTGACTTAGATGTTTGTACCCCTTATCACATGACTTGGCATGTTTGTTGCCTATCTTCACTTGGTTTGCCTCCTATTTTGAATTACTATTTGGTTTAAGACAGCCGATATGATCAATCCTAACCCATAGTGAAACATAAATAAGCTCTATAGCGAGAAATAGTTGCCAAGCACCTGATCTCAGCATTTCAGTAGATGATCTGACTGTGATCCTCTATCTAGTGTAGCCTTAAGATTATCTCAAGCAGTGCCATGTCCATGGCCAAACTAGCAGTATAGTTGATGAGGCAATAGCATGGAGAAGAGATGGAGCAGATATAAGTAGCGGGTTGAGTTTTGCTCACACAATTCATGTCTAAGTTTTATTCTTGTTGAACGTTTATTCTCCCTTAATGCAAGGATACTCATTTGTGTTATGTATCCTCCAAAGACTAAAGGTATAGGACATTGGGATCTTGTGTTGATTCTCTTCATTTTTCCCTTTTTATTTTGTCATTTTTGTAAATCTAGATAGTTTTATTTCCTTGATTTGAACATAATACTCATGCAATGGAAGGCCTTGTTTATTTTTTTTAAAAAAATCCATAAGGTACCCAATCGAAAAAAAATATGATTCCTGTACTGTAATCATGCAACTGAAGGGGCTGTTTTTTTTCCCCCTTGCAGTGCCATTTTGGAGGCTCAAATTTTGAATGATGCTATCATGATCTACTAGAAGAATGCATGCAGATGGTTGGATGACTTTTGGAGCTGGCTACCTTGTGCACAGCCAAATATCTTGATCATATATTCATATGATGTGTCCCCAACAGTTTATTAGTATTATTAGTATTGCCATGCTCATGTAGAAGTAGAAACTAGGAAAAGTAAAATGACTTAACTTCTAAATGGTGCAAAATTCCTCTTTGGACAAATATAGTGCCTGATCCATACCTTATGGAGAGCTTCATGTCAGCCAACCTGTCGTGTAAGTTTGAGGTTTAATTTCTCCAATCTCTGTTTTCAATCTGTGTAGATTGTGCCCCTTCAGTTTCAAGCTTCTTCAGTGCTTACCACTTTTTATATATACTTTTTATTCTTCACGAACATCCCCATTTAAAAATTATGCTAGGTGGTTTCCGGATATGAGTGGTGTTAAAAGTTTTGTTTTTGACATAGCATGAATAACTTAATAGTATTTCTCTAAAAGCCTTTAGTAGCTGATTATCATGAGCATGAATTCATATATTATTGTTTCTATGAAGATCAGTTCTTGCATGAGCTATATTTGTTAATCTGTTCTTTTTAGTGCTTACATTAGTGAAAGAAAGCACCATGATTGTTCGTAATTTGCAACTTTAGGAATTGTATGACAAGGTTCTCACCATGATAACGTTTGTCAGTTAAATTACTGTTGTTTTGCTTGTCTAGAAAGCACCACCTCTTTGAAACTCTGAAGCAGATAGGTAGAAAGCTGAAACAAATGAACAAAGCTTCTGTTTCTGAAACTAAAACGGATGTTCTGTTCTGTTCTGTTCTGTTCCACAAGACTAGAAATTTGCATGGTTTGACCTTGGTCCTTGATCTCCTTTCCCATCATTATTGACCTGAATCTTGAGCATTGACTGTTAGTGTACCTGGGTTTTCACCCATGGAGTGCAGAAAATAAAACACTGAATATGATTAGATTGGCTAACTGGCTGCTCTTCTGTGGTTTTTGTTTTTTAATAACTCGTCTGCAAGAATCCAATTGGGACTTGAACAGTGGTGTGACAAGTTACTATGGTGCTACTGTTCATGGCAACGGTAACAGTGATTTGCCACGCCAAAGTTTTCAACCGGCATGGCAGCGTAGTAGCCTAGTAGGACGATAGACGTGGCTAAACCGCTAAAATGTTCAGATTTAAAAATAACATTAATGTTTAGGGATTAATTAGAACAACATTAAAATTTTCACGGAATAAAACGTCCTCAACATAAACAGGATATCATATTAACATCTAGAATACCCAAAGAAACAGGATATCACATCTAACATCTAGAATACCCAAAGAGTGCTGCATACGCAAATTGCAAATTCTGCTGGATTCCCTGAAGTGGTGAAGCCGGCCCATTGTTATGGACCATACAACATCTAGACTGACGGCAGAAACATGCCACATTCCTTGAGAAAGAAAAGCAGAGACAGACAAGCAATGCAATTCTTCTTCTCCCATGTCCATGTCATGTTCCAGAGCTTTGACCCTGCAGCTGTGATTGTGACAGAAGAAACATCAAGGAGGAAGCAACATGGGAGGCAAGGAAGGTTGGTGGCAAGCAGCTTAGCCTGAGGCCCCATGCCCAATATTTTCTTCAAGATGACAACTGCAAAAGCAAGTGCAGCTGGTCTTTGCATCTGCATCTGCAATAAACTGATCAAATGGTTGCTTGGACGGTTGGTGGGTAGAATAGGATGGTAGGCGAGGCGCCGGCGTTTTTCTGCAGCTGCTTTGTTTAGAGAAAGAGACCCATGGTTTTAGTCTCTTGCTCCTTTATCAAGTATAATTTAGTGTTCATGCATGGTTTGTTTGCTTTCTTCTGGGTCAAAGTATCAGAATAAGTTTTGATACATGAGCACGCTTATCATCAGACATTTGGAAGGATGAAATATTGGCTGCTTGATTTGGTCTGGTGACTGATTCTCCACTAGATCTAAATGAAAAAAAAATATTTGTCTCAAGAAAAAACATCGGTTTTTGCTCTTATAATTATTTTCAAGTATATTTTGCTAATATTATTTCTAGTTTTACAGAAACTATACCCGAAGGACCTACTAGAGAACATATATTAAGAATTTTTAAGGTCGTAGTTGACAAAATATGGGCAGTTCATAATGTGAAAATGGGATTATGGTCTTCTTGGAATAGATTACGTATGGTCATTCAGATTCTAGATTATACATAATGGTTGGATAATTATTATGTTTCTAGATTATATACCACCCAGTACCCACTGGTTTACTTCTAGAATCATTAATTAAACTGGTGCTCTGGATTTCTTCAGGCATGTGTGCTGGCATGTATGTGCACATACTACATACTTGTGTCGCAAATAAAAATAAATGTTTTTGTTTCCTTCAAAGATTAACTTTGGGCACAACTGTAGTCGGTACAGTTTTATTATTCACACTGTATTTTGCTTTTTTTTCTACAGTATAAAACGATCACCACCAGTATAAATCATTTTCTTCTTTTTTTTTTTTCGGGACACCACGAGTACGATTCTCTTCTCTTCCTTGAATATTTGATTAACACCTCGCTTTCACCACAAATAGTAAATATTAGGTCACCTTTCTGACTTTTTAAGATGGGAAACATCGCTGACGATTTTATGTTTCTTCCCGTCATTCAACAAGGCAAGGTTTGCTTCTTTCTAGGCCTCGACTAATACAACAAATTCTGTAATTTTTTAGACGCAACTTGATTTGATTATTTTTAAGTTTTAACCCTCACATATACTCCAAGTAATGGCGTTTGTTGCAAGCAGGAACCATTCATAGGAAGACATGTAGGAGTAACGAACAAGAATTTGCAGTTGACATCTACTAGTATTTTACTTGGTCTATATGAAATGGAATAATTGTACTGCAACTTTGCATTGTCACGGAAACGGCTGCGTTTAGCCACGGCTAGCATGAGAAAACAGAAAACATATGGTTGCATCACTTCTCTAGAAAAATATTGCAGAGAAAAACATAGATCTTAGAAAATATTGCTAGTAGCGTCATTCGTATTGATGGCACAAGAAAATAGTTTTCACGAAAAGAGAAAGTCAATATTTGATTCTGCTGCAACTCGCAGTTAAATTTCCATCTTAATCACCAATATTGTCTAGAATAATCAAATCTTAAGATGTTAAATAATATCCTGCACAAACGTACAGCAGGGTTTTGTTCGGCATTCAACTGGCCTTTTTTTTTCGAACCTCAACTGGCTTTTTCATATCCTCTGTTTAATTGCTGCAAAAAAAAATTTTCGGTTCTGTTCGGCATTCAACTGGCCCTTTTTTTTTTTGAACCTTAACTGGCCTTTTCATATCCTCTGTTTTTGGTGCAACCTTTTGTTTGAAGGGTTATTCTGCTTTAGCTGGTTAAATCTTCTTTGAAGAAAAATGCATGTATGGTTAAATTCGAAACATCACTCTCTGTGGTTTGCCTTGGACAATGGACTCGTCCCCTTGAACAACAAAACTCTAAAAAGCAATGCTTAAAATTAAAAAAAAAACTAAACATGTTTATGATGTTGCGCATGAAAAAGACAGAAAAAACAGGATGATAAATATCTCTTAATAAAGGAAAATAAAAAGAGAATGGGAAAGATGCATTTTGAACATTCAAATAACTTACAATATGGTTACTTTAGTACTTTACACTAAAGTTCTTTCAGAACATGCAAATTTTCCTATCCAATAAAATGTCATCAAAGCTACCCTACTATCCAAATGCCTCACATAATGTGTTTATTATATTGGAATGAATTATTAGTTTTTCCATAAAAATTATTTTAATTGTTAAAATAGGTCCTAATAGGAATCTAGAAAAAGGCTCATTTACACTGAGAGCCAAACAATCATAGGTTGGCAGGTGCTCCTGTCAGGCGAGTCGGCTAGATCGACTTGCCAACTTGATAAGCTCTTTTTCAGTTTTTGATAGCTTATAAACACAACCAAACATACCGTGTACTTCATTGATTAACCACAAACGACAGCAAGTTGATATTTCTTTTTCTTGGTACAAAACAAAGTTTGATTCATGTCGACGTGTTAGTGGGTATTTTTTTTCATTCTCTTTTGCAGAAAAAAGAACTATGTTTCATAAACTGTCCTTTTTATTGGAGACAAAATTTTGGAAGTAAGTCCAAATTCCAATGCGAATTGGCATGAGTATATACTTCGGAAACTACACAAAACATATGCATATCCTCCTTCCTAGTGAAACTATGAACAGGATAGCTCCAACAATTTTGGCGTCCATTGTTTTCTTCTTGGTTTCGTCTATGTGAAACTGTACGACATAATGGTATCAAGGAAAGGAGATTCTTAGACACAAACTCACCGGTTCTCCCATTCTATGGTTCTTTGAATTTTTTTTGGCATCCAATGGACATGCCCAAGGGAAAACCAAAGATGCCCAAGGGATTTTTTTTAATCCAATTATGAGAAGATCCCAACTACAGAAGGGACGTCCGTTCAAATGGACCCGTTCGAACGGCCTTTTTTTCTCCCTATATTGTTTCGATGCATTGTTTGCACCACCGTGCTTTGAAGCCATCATTGCGTTGCCGCCCGCAGCTGACCAATGTGACGACACCATCCCAGCCGGTTAGCAGTCTGACTCGCCGGAGGACTCACTAGAGGATGATGAGGGGATCGCTGGAGGGCGACTAGGGGCTGACCGAAGAGAACGACGAGGTTCTCGCTGAAGGTGCCAACGAGAGCCACTAGTGGAGGTTTCATATCTAATGCCCCCACAGCGCAATGCCCATCGGCGCCGTTGTACCGACATCATACGAGAAGGTACCAAATTTGATACATAGGTACCAGATCTGATACCTCGAGTACCATATTTAATACTTGGTACCAGATATGATACTTGGAACTAGATCTGATACCCATAAGTACTAGACATGGTGCCCAGGGTACTAGCTCTGATACCTAACCAGACCACGCACCCATGTGCTAGTGTCCGTAGGTAGTAGACATGATACCTTGGGTATCGAAGTTGATACCTCACCAGAGTTAGCATGGGTCATCGAAGTTGCGTATCTCTTCAGAGCCACACACCCTCACTACCGCCACCAGATCCGCGTCTTCGAGGTCGGCGGCGGCAGATTCAGCCCTCACGAGGCATTCTCCGTCTCCTCCCCGTCATGGTCGTCAACATCGTCCAGTCACGTTGCATCCCATCCCCCTCCCTCCGCTCCTGCTAGACCATCGGCAAGAAGGACGGTGCGACGGCGAGCACAAGAGACACACGAGAGGAGGGGGATGGGTGGACTCTCAAGGATGGAGGAGGAAGAAGAACGAAGGATGGATGGAAAGAAAGGAGGAGCCAAGATAAAGGGGAAAACAAGCGCAGAGATGAAACCGTCCGTACGGACGGATGGTTGTTTTGTAGTCTTTCACTTACGAGAAGCCATAGGAATTGTGACTCTAGATAATCTATGGTTCAATTAGGGAAGGTCGTACGTCTTATGCCCAAATTAATAAAGCATATGGTTGGTTTTCTAGATATTTCTTTATATTGTGGCCTAACATCTCTTCAAATTTGCCTATGATTTCAAATTGCTTCTTGATAGTAATTGGACATGACGAAAAGAATGGTATTTACTTTTTTTTATGGAAGATCATTTTACTGATCGGCTTTAGTAGAAAGCCACACATAATACAGGTTCAGTTTTACAAACACAGAAAAAAAGGAACAAGCAAAATGATAGAGATACAGAGCGTGCTAACTGCTGGTTTACCACCAGCTTTTTACAGCACCATGATTCTACATAATCAGATAGATCTATATCAGGCTTCATTTCCTCAGCTCTTCTGCCTTCCGTCACTTCAGATTTCATCAGGGAGAACATCAGAAGGTTTCAAATCTCGCGCCTTTAGCAGCAACTTCTCCACCCAACTGTCCAGTTCTGCTTGGTCTCCTTCCTTGCTTAACTGCTTGTCCAGTTCTGCTTGGTATTTATCGCTTTGCCTAAACTACTATAGAGCTATTTTACGCTCATTAGGAGTAACTTAGCTGCAAGCCATTCCATAATTAACCTTCCACACCTTATTTCACATTTTTCTCGTGCACATGATATCATATCACTATTTTGTTTATTTCTCTTTCTTTTTTGGCCAAAATTGACCGGTAGGTTAATTACGAGAAGTCGAGAGCACCCTTGGACCAAGAGATCTTTTTTAGTCCTTGGCGGCGATGACTCCCTTCTTCGCTCTTGGCCGTTCCGCTTCGTTCATTCCGGTGAGCTAACTTCCATTTCGATGGCTGCATGCGTCATTGACTGATGGGTCCCGTGGGTCCCATCTGAAGCATTTCGTCCCAAACCAGGGGCCCACCCACCATGACCTCTTTCCTCTCTCGGAAGTCAACATTTGCACGCTCCTTGACCGCCAAAAGTATGTGCAAAAACATCACATTAAAGGTTTGAACGGGTGTCAGGAGGGGTTTTTGGACACAAATAAAAAAACTAATTTCATGACTAGACTTGAAAATGCGAGACGAATCTTTTAAGCCTAATTAATCCGTCATAGCACATATGAGTTACTGTAACACTTATGACTAATTATGGTCAAATTAGGCTCAAAATATTCGTATCGTCGTTTACAGCCCAACTGTGCAATTAGTTTTATTTTTTATCTATATTTAATGCTTCATGCATGAGTTTAAAAATTCAATGTGATGTTTTGGGGGGAAAATTTTTTGGAAACTAAACAAGGACGAATATGATCTTCTTGCATGCCTAGACTTTAGACATTTACTCCTAGAATAATATTTTCCAAGGCGTTATTTTGACTTTATTTGTATCAGTTCTTATACTTACCACACATAATAATATGGAAAAACCCAATTTACTAGTTTCGATAACTAAATCGCAGAGTTAATTCAAAAGTCATGTTATGCAGGGCTCACGTGACATCGAGGGCTCCAACCCCTCTATATTGACCTACTATTTCATAGGCTGAAGTGGGAGACTGTTTTTTTTTATTTTTTTCATACTTCAATTCAAGTAAAAATAAATCATGCAATCGTGTTATACTTTTTTCAAGAAAGAAATATGCCGCTATGTACAGAAATATTATTTTCATGAAATTCTGCTATTTATTTAACAATTTATCCAATTCAAATTATTGAAAACTCAAAGCTCTCATATACTCGGTAGTATATGAGCAACAAAAACTGAACCCCAGTTATTTGGTGTTCACTATAATTTTACTTTTTCCGTTTCAACGTACATGCACTTTGCTATTAGGTAACAATGGCCCGTGTGGGATAGATGAGTTGTGTATGCATCTGGTTACACAATTGATGCTTTCTAATTTCTCATCTGACTAGTGCAGCTATGGTTGGTATGCAACCGCAACCCAGCTATACTTAACACCAGAACATGTGTTTGTCGAATATATTAATCACTATTTTCATACCTTTTATTTAACGAAGAGCGGATTAGGACTAATAGATTGCAATAATAAATTAAAACAATAAATATTATATTATAAACCTAACAAACTTTGAACAAGTGGCCTGCAAAATTGATGTATAAAATTTAAAAATCATATGGTCAAAAAAGTATGGCATGAATAAACTGCAAAATAATTGGTGAACAATTATCAAAACACATGCATGCCCAACATATTTATAAATATATATAGTACATGGTGCTAATATATTTATAAATGTGTAAAATTGACTAATCTATGCCTTACAAATGAGAATTTGAGTAAGAAAATAACATATAATAGAAAAATCCAAAAGGGTGACCAGGGTCCAAAACTTTCAAGTGAAACTCGCACTAAAAAATCAGACGAGTGCTCATGCTCTCATACCTCTCCTAAAGTAAAGGTCTAGAGTTCTTTATTAGTTTTTTTTTTTTAAAAAAAACAACAAGACGTGTAGACTAGAGAGAACAGTGAGCAAAAAGGAATCTTCCCTTCAAAGAAGCACAGAATCTGAGAATCCAATGGCTGAAAAAACCCACGCGCACGGCCGCAAACGCGCGACAACACCGAGCACGCCGTTTTTGTCCGAGGCCGCCTCGGCGTCGCACCCACGCACGCGCTAGCTATATAAATTCCGCGCCAAATTACCCGCATCTCCCATCCACCAAAGAACACACAAATTAACCCGATTCCGATTACTCAAAGAGATTCCCTTAATCCCCTTAATCTCCTATCGATCGATCGAAGAGTCGATTATCGATTGCTCTGTTTCAATCCATGGAAGTCGTCGCTGCTCCAATTCCGGCATCCGCCGATGCTGCCGCGGCTGCCAAGGCGCTGGAGAAGAAGCTTCTTGACCTGAAGCTATCTCCGCCGTTGCCGACGCCGGCAAAGAAAGCCGCCGCCGCCGCCGCGAAGGTCGCTGCTCCTCTGAAGAAGAAGCTCTCCGGCGGCGCCGGCGGATACGTCCTCGAGGACGTTCCCCACCTCACCGACTACCTCCCCAACCTCCCCTCCTTCCCCAATCCTCTCCAAAACCACCCCGCCTACTCCGTCGTCAAGTAAGCAATTTGTTGGATCGTATAAATTGAATTTTCTGTCTTTCCCAATCATCTTAAAATTTTAAATTAAACTAGTCGGTGCATATAACCTAACATAATTAACCTTTCTCTTCTCCTCCTCCTTCTTCTCCGACTCCGGCGATTTCGAATTTCTGATTTGGCGTGTGTGTTTTATCAATCAGGCAGTATTTCGTGAACGCGGACGACACGGTGGCGAAGAAGATAGTGACGCACAAGGGGAGCAGCCGTGGGACCCACTTCCGGCGAGCCGGGCCGAGGCAGAGGGTGTACTACGCCGCCGACGAGGTGTCGGCGGCGATCGTGACGTGCGGGGGGCTGTGCCCGGGGCTCAACACCGTGGTGAGGGAGCTCGTCTGCGGCCTCCACGACATGTACGGGGTCAAGTCCGTGGCCGGCATCGAGGGCGGCTACAGGGGTTTCTACGCGCGCAACACCGTGGAGCTTACGCCGAGGTCCGTCAACGACATCCACAAGCGTGGGGGCACCGTGCTGGGCACCTCGCGTGGTGGCCAGGATACGGCCAAGATTGTTGATAGCATCCAGGATAGGGGCATCAACCAGGTAATTTCGAATTGAAATTTTGTTCTCGCTGTTTCTATCGATCCTGGGGCACTGATATGAATGAAATTGTGGGAATTTCGGTCCAGCATTAGTTGGAATTTACACAAATTTGGGTCAAATTCTGATGGAAATTTGCTAAATTTATAACAATTTCGAAAGTTTTGGGCGAAATGGTTTTGTTTGGGGTGTCCGCAATAACTGAAAATTCAGAAATTTTTCAGTCCGAAATTTGAACCCTTGGTTCGACTAGAAAAGTTAACCTTTTATCTACTTTCTTTGAAACTATTTTTATCGCGAAGCTAACAATCCTAGCCGAGTTTGTTCAAAACCAAATAATTTTCATACAAGCAATACTAAATCAAACAAAGCACGTAATTATGAACCGAGCCAACTAAACGACCTTTTTTCCCCTACCCATCCAGGTGTACATCATCGGCGGCGACGGAACACAAAAGGGCGCAGCATCAATCGCGGGCGAAATCGCACGCCGCGGGCTGAAATGCTCGGTGGTCGGAATCCCCAAAACGATCGACAACGACATCGCAGTGATCGACCGCTCCTTCGGCTTCGACACGGCAGTAGAGGCGGCCCAACGGGCCATCGACGCGGCCCACGTGGAGGCCTCAAGCGCCGAGAACGGCGTGGGAGTCGTCAAGCTGATGGGCCGCAACTCTGGCTTCATCGCCATGTACGCCACGCTGGCAAGCCGTGACGTGGACCTCTGCCTCATCCCCGAATCCCCTTTCCACCTCGACGGCCACGGTGGACTCCTCGAATTCGCCGAGAGGCGTCTCCGTGACAACGGCCACATGGTCATCGTTGTCGCGGAAGGCGCGGGGCAGGATCTCATTGCTAAGAGCATGAGTTTTGCCGACACGCATGATCCGTCGGGGAATAAGGTTTTGCTGGATGTGGGGTTGTGGTTGTGCGCCAAGATCAAGGAGCATTTCAAGAAGAAGGCGAATTTCCCCATCACGCTCAAGTATATTGATCCGACGTATATGATCCGTGCCGTGCCGGCGAATGCGTCGGATAATGTTTACTGCTCGTTGCTTGCTCATAGTGCCATCCATGGCGCTATGGCTGGGTACACTGGCTTCACCGTCGCGCCTGTCAATGGCCGACACGCCTACATCCCCTTCTACGTAAGTGTTTAATTAATCTCTTCCTTCTACATTTTTTCTTCTTTGATGAATCTTGTGTTCGGATTTAACATGGAATTGAGCTGACAGTTAGATTTTTTTTTTCTTTGCAGAGGATAACGGAGAAGCAGAACAAGGTGGTGATCACGGACAGGATGTGGGCAAGGGTGCTGTGCTCGACGAACCAGCCATGCTTCCTCAGCCTCGAGGACGTTGAGAAGGCAGGGCAGGAGGAAGACGAGCCCAATGTGCCGCTTGTCGAGGGAGAGAACTCGCTGGTGAAAGCGTCGCCGTTGTTGTGCAATGGCAACGGCGCCCACTGCAATGGCGCGGCCTGAAGAAATAATGACGATACACCAAACCAAGAGGACACGATCACACGGCGACGTTTGATAGTGTAGCTACAGAAATGTTGGTGAAATTGTAGAATTCTTTATTAGATTTTTTTTTCAATTTTTTGGGGCTTGTGGGTATAGAGGAAGTATTGCCGAAACGAGAATAATTGAAAGTTGATGTGCCGATTGTTTGACAAAATTTTGTTGTTTCAGAGGTTTTTCTTAAATCTTCATTCGTATTTACAAAAATCGAGTTGATAATAGATATTTAACCTTGTAAGCACCAAATAAGAAAAAAAATTAAAGTGATAAGTCCTGTCTGCACAACTCCACCCACTATTTCTTTGAAGTTTCAAATATTGTTACCCATAATACTCTAAGTAAGATTAAGGATTTTTTTTGCGGTCTAGCCCACTAGGAGTGTAGGATTATTGATTGAGGTATGCGGGCCGACCTATACTTTATTAGGCCATTTCTCGGCTGGGCTGAATGGATCTTACTAATCGAAACAATACATAACAAAAAAAAAAAGAAGAGAGAATGGCATGTATCCGGCAAAAAAATTTAAGTATCATAGTTATTTTTTTACGTCTGCTAGTCTTTGAGAGTAGCTAAAAACGCTCTTCTCCCATCGTTTCAGTCTTTATAAGCCACATCCGAAATTCAAATCTTGAAACTTAATTTTGAGGTCTTTTTTCAACCATGTATTTGAAATCACGACCAATATGGATATAAAAGTTTTACCCACAAATTATTTTGCGTTTCTTCTTTTTTGTGGTTATGTCTTATTAGAGCAAGAGAAACGGTCACACCCTCAAAATATACTTTCATGAATTTCATCCCAAAGTTACACCATGTTTGGAAGAATATTAATAAATTGAAAACCGAGTGAAAGCCCATAAACACAGCATGGGCCCCTGGGTTATACTATTAGAATGGGCCTTAACTAGGCCTACGCCGTCCGTGTGGGCCCACATCGCCGACCTGCTCCTCAATCCACTCTTCTCCTTCCTTCGGTTCCCCTCGCGGCGCTGCACGGCGGCAATGGCGGATCAAATTAGGGTTCCGCCCTCGCCCTCGCCCTCGCCCTCCTCCTCCGGCGCGGCTCGCAAGGTGCGCCCCCGCTCTTCCTCTCCCCCTCCTCTCTCTCTCTCTCTCTCTCTCTCTCTCTCGCTCGCTCCATCCGATGCGAGATGTTTCGTTCATCGGGAGTCGGGAAATGTTTGCGCCGATTGCAGGCATCGTGGCAAACCCCCAATTGCCGCAGATTACCTCGCTGCGCTGGCGCCGGTGACTTGATTTGATTTTGTGTTTTGGTGACGGCGAGGTTAGCGAGGCGATCTAGTTGTGTTTAAAATGTTTGGTCGCGCTTAGTATGCAGTCCATTCTGGTTGGCCGCAGATTGCAGCGATTCAGTCACAATTAGGCCTCTGGGGATGAAATTCTGTTTGCTTCCTTGCTGTGGTTGTTTGATGCCCCGTTTCACTATCATCGTGGGATTCTGCGTATCTCGCCGTGATCAATGGGTGATTTTCCTTGTAAAGCATTTTTGACTTCCGATTAAGAAAATAATTTAAAGCTGCATGTTATAACAAATCAGATATATTTCTTCCAGTACATGGCTATGATGATTGTTCAGGTTATGTTAGCTTATTATTTTGGGTTGCAGATTGCTAGGAAGTAACATGGGTTAAAAGTATCACTGCAAATACTGCTTTTTAGTGTTCAGCATGATTTACTGCAGAGAATTGCTGACTTGGTGATTTCCACAGAGGATTCCGATCTGTATGCGAACATTCAGGGCGTGGTACATGATATTGTGACCTTGGCACCTTACCTCCTGCTGCAAAAATTTTTTTGCCTGGATCATGGTTTGCCAAAGATAGGACTGATAAGTGATAAATACAGTAGGACTAATGTGAAGGGTTATACTGATTTTGGCCACTATATAGTGCGGCTTAATCTAGTTGTTTTGCAGCACAATCAAATTTTTTGGGGTCATTTACTAATTGCAATACTGGTAGATTGAAGAATTCACACATTAAGAAATTTCACCCAGATATAAAATAGATGATAGATTTTTTTTATTCAACGACTTACTGATTTCTATAAACTATTTTTTCTTGTTGACAAATCTCAAGCAGCTCCAACTGTAAGCTTTCTTAACGCAATGATCTAGATTAGAAATAATATAATAAAAGGAATAACATTTTAGAGTTAGTTCGATCCTTCTGAACCAAAATTTATCTAAAGAAATCAGCACCGTATGCTAATACAACTTGTTATGCAAATGCCAAGTTAGGTTCTGCAACACATACCATGTTGAATTGAAGCTGTTTTAGTGATGTTGCCAACACAGACACATACACAGCCCTTGAGTGCACTTTTCTGCTGCTATTATGATCCCTGAGATTCTGGCTTAAACCTACCTAGTTGAATCTAAAAGCTTAAAGGTGGTATGTTTGACCTACATGATAGCATTACAAGTCTATGGCCCATAGGCAGAACTTGAGGACTGTTGCACAAAAAGAAACGCCCATCTTGTTGTTAGCAAAGTGGTAGTGTAACTGCTATTTTGGCACAGGAATTATCATTCACAGTGTACTATCCTTGACCATCATATCCATGGTCCTTGAGAAAACTTGCCATGACATTGGCCTCAATACAGCACCATCTTCTTTTTTTTTTTCTTTTGAGTACAACACCATCTTTACAAAAGAGAAAACATTGAGCACTGCACAGTGCCGCAGTTCATAGATCAAGTACAACCCTGACGTAGCTGATCTTCATTGAGTCTCCAATATTATGTCGAATGTGAATTCTGTGCATAGGGCCGATGCTGTACAAGAAAGCTAGGCTTGATGTTAAAACTTGTGAAGCATAGTACTTTATTGGGACCAGTTAAATTTGAAAAATCTATTAATGAGAAAATTATATATTAGTCAACTTCATTGCAATCCGACAAGTCAGCAGTCCCTTTCTTCATTGCTCCTCTCCTGTACTTATGCGCTCTGATGGTTATCAAGCCCCTGAAGTATCCAGTTCTTCAGCTTTATGTTCAAGTTGGTACCAGATAAATCATAAATGTCTTCAGCAATAATCCATCAAACTAACTGAAATGTGGCTTATGGGGCAATCCTTCGGATTCTTCAGTGCCATGCTCTATATCAGCAGTAACTATATCGTGAGCCCCTTTCCCTATGAGACACACTAAATCATACTTTTCGAAAGTATAGAATTCTGTTATTCCTTGTTGCTTGTAAGCACACATGCCCACTGATATTGGAGGAACGTAAATGAGTACATGTAGAATAAAGTGGGTGAAGTGTTCCTGGTGTTGGGAAGTGGAACTTAGTGTTGGGAGAGATCTTTGTTTCAAAAGCACAATGGTGAGGATAATGACGAATAATATATATCAAACTGCTGCTTATGTTTGTTTTTTTGTACTTGTTATGATGCTCCCAAGAATGATGGGGTTTTTTTCCATGGTTGTCCCTTGTTATTTGCATAATTACAGGGAGCCTGTTCCATGACGTGCTAACAAAAATAACTGTTGTTACAGTTTATTTGGCAGGCTAATCTTGATGCATGTTGATCTTTTACGATGAAGAAAGGAAATAAACTATACATAAACTGTCGTAAATTTTGACTACTCTAGTTGCTTAGTTGCTGTTCTTCAATCATACAGTTCTGCATATATTTGTTACGGCAAAAGAAATTAGCTTGTCTTTCTATTATTGGTTTTGGTGTGAGGTTGGTTGATTGCCATCAAATGATAACTTGCTTACGTTAATGTTATTTAGTGATGACTTCTTTGATTCCTGGTGAGCTAGGTGTCACAACTCGTGAACAGATGGTGCATGCTGGGTGTGTCGATGCTGATTGAAAGCAGCGTAGCAAGTTCGATGCAGATATTTAGTACGGCGACGAATTTTCTTTTTCAAGGTAGGCACGCCACTGCACTAAGCTTCCTTCCCTCTTCCCTTAGCAGAATCATGCATCGTACAGTCATTGATGACCTCTCTTATTCTGCTGGTTAAGTTCTGCTGCTTTCTAGCCTACTGGAATTTGATACCTTGAGAAACTTCAGAATCAAGATCGCTGTCTTACACAGACAGTTACGAGAGGTCCTCCATCCATTTTGTTTTAACATCCTTTGGAGGTCATTGCAGAAAACGGGTCTTAGACAAGCCTGGTATATACAGTGGCATCTGGACAAAGAAGAAAATGGAGGTGAATTCGGGACCTAAGTTTATTTCTGCATTGATGATGTGATGCATCAACGATGGCTACACCTGACCTGGAAAGTGACTGAAACCATTGGAAGATGTGGGCATTTCACATCCCACCGGGTCACTGGGAAACATGCTGCCCTCTAATTGTGCCACACATGGACGGAGCTAGATCGCTTAGCCTTGTGGCGGTCTATTTCTTTTGCAGATTGCAGAGTCCTTGCTACGAAAGCGATGGCCATGTACTCTTTAGAGCTCCCAACGGCTGCAAAAACTTGTGGAATCGTCAGGTGACACCTGCATTTGCCGGTGCTATTGCAGTAGCACAGCAATAATGCAGTACATTATGTTGTACTACTACATGTGGGAGGAGGGGCATCTTTGGAATCTCAGTGTACGAGGGGCTAGGATCCAGCAGCAGTGTTGTTTCAGATCCATAATTGACTGACCATCCCTTGCATTGGTTGCAATTCCTAGTGGAAGATTATTGTGCCTTTAATTGCCTGTTTTTTGGGAGTTCAGACTTGAGAAGACGCTGATCGTCGTTTTCTTCTGGATGGGCCAGAAGATTAAGTGTTGTAAAAACTTTCTAGACTACTGTTGGGCACTAAAAAATTGCATCGGAAATACAGTTTTTGGTAGCTGGAAAAAGCCGCTTCTTGCGCGACGGTGATCCTGATCGGATTTCATTTACTGGGTTTAAAGTTAACTATTATTCCTCTTCTGTTACTGAAGTCCAGTTGATGGAATTGCAGAGATTACCAGATTGTCTATTGAGCCTGCCATGAACTTTTCTGGGGAAAGAATGAAATAGTCAGCCATGTGTGGAGTATTTGCCATGGTGATGTCTACTCACTAGAAACCAATCTTTTTTTTTGCGTTTTTCTTTTCTTAAATAAAAAACTAACTCTTGTGATTTATTCTCTATTAGTCAACAAGTGCGATATTTTGACAGAGGAGGAAAAGTAGGGAGGCAACAGTAGTGGCAGATCTGATGAGTGTTACATCTAATGCTTTCTTAGTATTGCCTGACGTTGTCATTGCCTTACTTTTCGACCTCCTGGCCTTTTTCATGTTATCTTCACGGAGCTTTCAATGTTGTTCATGTCACAGCATCATTTCTTTTTTCCTTCTTTTTTTGACTGAGTAGTCATCACAGGTATACGTAGCAATGCTGGTGTTTTAGGCTGATCTGAACTGATTAATAAGTAGATTTTTGAACTGAACCTGTGCTTTGTACGTGGCCTGCGAAACCTAACTGAACTGTGATGGTTAATGTCATGTATGTGTGATGGCTTTCTTTCTTCTTTTAATATCTGCATCTGCAACTCCTTTAATTAATTTGTACGTTTTTGCATCTAATCGACCTGCTTTTTAGGCAGATCTTGGATGATGATTAGTCATTTAGTTTTTGGGTATAAAGGGACCCGGTCTCGAACAATGGCATTGTGCATGCACTTGAAATAAATGAAGACATATAGTTAGTTAGGTTTGGAGCAAAGGCTAGTACGTGTTCTGTGTTCACGTGATCAAAGCTTGTTATTTAATTATGTGTACGTACCATACTTATTATTTGTGTATACATCTTGTATCTATTATATATGGAGCCATCAAGGTGTGTTGTATATGATACATATAGATGAGAGTTCATGCATACATGGTTCCAAATAACAAGATCTACAACCTCAATAAACCATCAAAATCTGAGAAATAGCTAGTGAGCTCACGGTTTCCGCAAATTTCAGATCGAAATTTGATATTTTTACAGGAAACTTTGAAAACAAAAAAAAAATTCAAATATCTTAGAGTTGATCGATTTTTTTCTATCTAAAGATGACTTGAAATTCACATGAATTTTCAAACAGTATGTATGTCCGTGAAACCAACGGGAAAGAAACAAGCGGACCGATCACTTGAAATTCAATCGAAATCCTTGAAAATAGAAATACTTTCTTGTAGATAGAAAAATGCTAAAAAAGAAAGATTTTCTAAAAAAAAGTAGGAAAGTAAATACAGGATACAGGATTCAAATTTGGTAAAATTGATAGAAAATAACGGAAATATGAAACGGAAGTGTGGAAATATATTTGTGGAGATATAGATGTTCCGAAACTTAATTTAGAAGTAGTTTATATGTGGCAGTGTGTACGACAGCAAATTAACAAAAATAGCAGCCGGCTGCATGACTTGGAATAGTTTGATGCTCCGTGTCCACGTACAGTTTCCAGATTCTTGGGGAACAGGTGATTAAACCAAAACAATGGCATAAATTAAGTTTTAAGAACGCAGGCATTAAAAAGTTGACGGTTTTTTTTAGAAATGCTGTCATACGGACGCTGCTCCCGGGTGCATCGCAGCCATCCATCTGTCATTAACGCCCTATCTATTTAATCCCCGTGCCGCACTATTTTTTGTTTGAAACATTTGTTTCAACCGATCCAACCATGCACGCACAGATCTCGCATGAGAGAGGGAGAGAGAGACGATTCGTGCGGCGGCGGCGCCCACAGGACAACCGAAGGCGGAGCTCGTCGTTATTGCCGGAGAAGACCACCAGAGACGAAGAAGAAGCTAGATCTAGATTTGCATGATTTGTGTTTTTCTGGATGTTTCTGGATGTTTAAGTGAATGTATGTTTTGTGTTGTACACAAAAGTTTCAATGAGTATTTCAATACTATTTTAGATTATGCCTTCGAATTTTTTCGGGTTCATTTGATGTCTCAAAGGATAAATCTCGATATTTCATAAACAATGGATTGAAACATATTTTTCTACCGAGTGGTGAAATATTTTTCTTTGACTCATAAAATATCTGGAACATTTTTTGTTGCAACATTTTTTTGTCGAGCAGTGAAACATTTAAAACATTTTTTATGTGGAGTGAAATAACGTCCGATAAATCGTCCCAGATCAGACGTCCAGACGCTAGTCACGTCTTTTTTTTACCCACACAGTTAGCTCCCACGAACGCATACACTTATCCTATAATTGCACGCAAATACACCCTACCTTTATAAGCTATTTAAATTGACATAGGGCTAAGGCCCACATGATGACTAATTACTAGAAAACCATAAAGTCCACTTATGAAAAACGCATATGTGAATGTTTAAGTACCATATTATTAGTTAAGACCTTAATAGTAGATTGCTCCCTAGCCACGATACTTAGTAAGAAAAAAGTAAAGAAACATGTGTTCTCGATTGCCTCGCCAGGGCTGAGGGGCACGTAGTCCATGTACACGACGTGCGTGTGAATGGTCTGCCAAAATTTGCTTCTTATGCTTGCGCAAATATGCAGCTTTCTTTTGCCATTTGTTTTGCTCATCTAATGAAATTTTTTGTGTTAGTTTTCAAACCTTGCTGGATCATCCGGTGCATAGGAGTGGTGTAGAGTGCAGATAAGTTACGCATGACCTATCAGGCTCAATTATAATATACAAGACGTACCGATCACACGTTCTTTGTATATCAAATCACTATATATCCATGTAGTGTACGTGAAAAACAATATAGGTTTTGTCTCTCCTCTATATTGCGTTGTCACCATAGTCTACTCAATCCAGGTGATCAAGAGAGCAGTTCTCCGGAACCGTCGCCCCACGAAGTTTTGCACCAAGAGAGGACAATTAAGGTTTTTGATAAGCATTTCGTGTGACTGCTTGCTGTTCGTTCACCACGTCACGCCTTCCTTGTCAACCAGTTGTGGCGTGCCGTCATTCACATCTTTTACCGCAAGTTGTATATGTGGTACATGAGTCTTCAAGCTACCACGAATTATTCTCGTCGACAGAGTTGTCAGTGCACGATAATCATGTTCAATCTACTATTTAATCTATTTGTGTGTAGTTTTTTTTATTCATGTTTAGATTAAATACAAATGATAGTGTTGTCATGGTGCTTTGTCATATTGTTTTATTAAATATATTAAATTATTATGTGCTTATATTTTCAACGTAAGCATCTTTAACGACTCGAACGACGTATTTTAAGTTTGGCTAAGTCCGTATAAACGTCTTGCTGTTAAGGATATTTTTAGTCCACAAATGAAGCTACAATTAAGACGATACGTACGCATTAATTGGAACATGGGGGAAGAGATATGCATGATCTAATCTGCCAACCCCAATTAGTCCACTTGAAGCTAGCTTGCGTTTATTAAGATCCTTGATTAGTTAATTTCCATGCTTCAACGCAAGACAAACTAGTACTCCTAACTGATTAAGTAGATATAGGGGTGTACGGAGTATATCTTAAGATAGTAATTGTGCTTAGAGTATCGATGAAGTGCGCCATGTCGATCACCAAATGCCATGATACATTAAGTAGCTAGTAAGAAATTAAATAAAAATTGATCTAACGTGTGGGAACTTGTTTTACAATACGTACCCAAAAAATGTTTGTCAGGACATTGTTCATCTGCCAATTACCTTGTCCCCTATTTTAAACTTGATATGCTCTATATTCGTGCGAGACATGGTTTATAAGCATGACCCTGTGCCTCTCCTTCACCACCTGTCCGGCTGTAGCACCTCACCGAGTCAGGATTTTCTTTTACAAATATAGTATTTTAATGAAAAATCATAAAAATAGATTCAAAGAAACAAATATTGTGAGTTTAGTACTCTGTCAATATTATAAATGACAGCAACTACCTATTGACGTGGGATGTAACGATAGGAGCCACATCTATCATTGTAGGAGCCTGTCGTCATACCAAATGACGATAGGGCCTGCCACATGGCTTATCGTCATCCCACGTGACGACGAGGCCTGCCACAGGAGGCATATCGTCATCCGCAATGACAACAGGTCCCATCAAAGGGGACCTATCGTTATCTGCAATAACGATAGTTGCCGCCACATACTGTATAGTACGACAGGCCTCCAAATGCAAAAGAAGAAGGCATGTCGCCATGGGTATTGGCGATAGGTAACTTATCATTAAAATACTATTATTTTTTTAAAAATTCACCGAGTCAGTGTGGCAACAAGGTCTACATGGTGTATAAATATTACCGGTCACTGAATATTAATTTCTACTTATTCCATAGATAACTTAGTGACAAACTGTTACCAATATTTTTTGTTTGAATTTTTTTGGACTTTATCGATTTATCACGTGTTTCTTAAATAATACAGATTAATTTAATATATATCGTCAATAACGACGAGAATCAAGCGCTTATCATCACATTTTGGAAACTTGTCAATGGCCTCCTTCCTCCCTCCCTATCGATCTCATCCTTTCCTACAGTCCAAGCTTCAATCTCTCACCAAAACATCGCCTCGTCCATCATCGCCGCCTCCTAACTACTCCAACAAGCCACATATATATCACTCTTTTCTGCCATCCTCTTCTATATCCAAAGTGGTGAAACACACCACTAAAGCCACTCCATTCTCTCAAGGCCAACCCCTAATAACCTAATTAATTTTACATGTTTGCTACAGTCATTGCAATGTTGATGTGTTAACTTCATCCATCTAGGTCTCGCTGGCTCGAGCACGAAAAACGAGGAAAGGTTGTGTTCCATTACATATCAAAAAATGGTGAGATGGCTCGTACTAAGTTGTATCATAGTTGTTTCTAAAAAAGGATGTATCGCAGTACATTAACCTATTGTAGATGATTATGCAGTGTTGTCTTAAAAAAATGCTTATATATGCAGTGCTGTCGGCAGTTGAGATTGAAATGACATAGACGATCGATGTTGCATAATATTTTGTCGTAGGATGACATATATGGAAGATATTACAAATTACAACCGTCTTCACCAAACACGTATATCGTTGGTGCTCATCACTATATATTTGCATCATGGGGATAGAGACGTACTCACGCCGCTGATTATTTGCATCGTGCCCTCAAATTAACCCTAGCTAGCCCTATATGGCATATCAATTTATCGATCCTAGACAGTGGAAGTAAGTATCAGTAGTTTCTTTTGGTGCCCATAATCGATATACGTGTTCTAATCCGATTGTCACCTTCACTGATTATTCTTCTCCCACTAGTTGTCGATATCGAGGTTGCCGGTAGATCACACTACACAAGAGATCTAGCCAAGTCATCCCGTTAATTTCTTTATGCCACTTTTCCTTCTATTTTATTGCAGCCAAGGTGATCTAGATATTGGAACTCTCTCTGTGATTGTTTTTGGTTTGCTTGGCAGGTCACAATACTTGCGTGTTCTGTCCTAGCTGCTGATCCATTTGATAATGGCCTCAATACTGCTTAGGAAACTGTTTTTGCAGGCCGTCCCGTTTGGGAGGATATATAGTTGAGGCTGCCTTATGGTTATATAGACCACATATGAAAACTTTTTTTTTCTCAATAAAACTGCCTAGGGTTCTTTTTGTAAATATCGACTTTCGAAAGCACCAGCTTTGAAAAAATAAACGAGCCTATTCCAAACAAAAGAACACATAAAATTTTCACATGAAGTCAGATGGTGACAATTTTTTTTATAAAAATTGTGGCTCTCAAGTTGGGTGGTGACAAATTTTATAGTTAAAAGATTTTAAACTTGAGAATGTTAAGAGTGTGAAATTTTCATTATACATTTCTCAAATCTATTTTAAGAAATCTGGTAACATTTACCAGAAGTTCTATTAATTAAAAAGCCGCATCTACAAATCGATTTTAAGGGTTGCCGGTTATTTAGCAAGTCCACATGTGGAAACCTTTTATTCCTTATTGTTTGAAATACCCAAACTTTGAAAATTAACTAAAACATTCTAAGTCCTATTGAGGTGAACCAAAGTTTTTTGAGATCCTTACTGTATTTTGTTTAATATGGTCAGGTCAAATATTACCTTAGAATGTTTTCTTTAATAACATGTCAACTCCTATATATGTAACTTGACATAAGTGAACAATCGTATTGAAAGAAATATTTTGATACAAAATTGACTTAGACATATCTGTTAACGCCAAAATTTGGACGATTCTTTACAGGATTCGGTTAAGGAAAGGATGCGACAAGCTGATGGAAAGTTTATTTAGAAGAGATCAAATTCAAGAAGGAATCATGAAAACCATGACATGACAGTTTAATTATATATATAAATTAGGCTGATTTTAGTTATTATCCTTAATTACCTTATGTAATTAGAAAAGAGTCCTTTTCTTGTTAGAAAAGTTTGTCTCTAGTGTCTGATCGGAACTCAATTAGACCCAATGGTATAAATTGTGTACCAAAGGTCTCTGTAAGAACTATCCAATAATCAATACAATTTTGGTGCGTTCTCGCCTTTCGCTCGGAGCTGCATCGGGTAAGTCTGAAACCCCATAAAAAGACGAGTTCGGGGTCTTGCTACCAAGTTGTGTTTCATCGGTTAGGTTCAATCTCTGGTGAAGAAGTAAGTTCTGTCGACTACACTTGTATCAGTGAAGACTGGTACTTTATCGATTAGGTCTGATATATCGATCTAATTGATGCAAGCATTGCCTATCAGATATATCGATTTTATATTTAGTGGTATCGTTGTTTGGAATCGCATCGGCTTGGTTAGGACTTTCACGGTGAATTTTTTTGAGAAATAATATTATTTTTGTGGAAAATTGTAAAAATAGAAGTCGACGGAAAAATATCGCAGAAATAGAAGCCTACCGTCGTGGGGCGTGGCGGTAGGACGCTAGGTGCGAGGTGTGGCGTGGTACCTACCCTACCGCCATGTGGTTTGGCGGTAGGTACAGAGGCTTGAGACGGGCAGGCCAATACATACTAATTTTTCCTCGTTTTATTTACGCACGATTTTCGAACTAAAAAACAGTCTACACAAAAGTTGTTTAAAAAAGTCCAAATAATCCATTTTTCAAGTTCAAAATAGCTAATAATTAATTAATCATATACTAATATGAGCCTTACCAACCAACTAAACGATGCATGCATGCTGCCCGTCCCTACCGTCGTATGGATTGGCGGGAGGCAGGAACGCTCCCTTTTGTTGGTAAGGCTTATATTAGTTGCACGCAAAACGAGAAACGTTATTAGTATATGATTAATTAATTATAGCTATTTTGAACTTGAAAAATGGACTATTTTGACTTTTTTAAACAACTTTCGTGTAGAAAATTTTTTCAAAAAACACACCGTTTTTTAAGTTCAAAAAGCATGCGTAAGCAAAAAGAGGAAAAAACTGTACGCAATGTAGATGGCTCCGCACGTACCGCCAATCCTCCTGGAGGTAGGGCTCCTGCCATGCCCCGCGTCCTACCGCCGCGCCCCCTGGCGGTAGGGCATCATGCCCCGTGACGGTAGGCTTCTATTTCTGCGATATTCCTCCGTCGACTTCTATTTTTGCAATTTTCCATAAAAATTATATTATTTCTCAAAAAATTCCGTTCTCGGTTATGTGTGATATTCTAGCTGAGACGGTGCTTTTTTAATCACATTGTTGTTTTAGACATACGGTGTACCCACCACCTTGTGTAGATCTATCGGCTTAGTAGTATTTTTATTGCTTTCAATCTTATACTGTCACGGTTAGGTCCGATCTATCAGATTGTTATCAATAGGTTTGTGTTTACTAAGTTGATAGGTTTTTACCCAATGTTTCATTAGAGTATTCACCGATGAGTTATCCTATTACCGTGTCCAAATGTGTATAGGCTTTTTGTATTATATCCTAGTTCTAGATATTACTGTATAACTTATTTGTTTATATAATTACTTGGATCTATGTTAACATAGAACCGATTGATTATCAAAATTATATCGATATCAGCTAGAAGCGCATCATATTAGCTTTTCACCCAATCGACTCCTAGACCATCAACGTATCAACATCAGCTAGAAGCACATCATATCGGCTCATCAACAAATCAGCTCCTTGGTGATCAATATAGAACCATCTTGTTGATTACAGGATCAAACTAACTGACACGCCGCAACCCTAATATTTTGGACTTACACTCGAGCTAAGCAAATCTCCCCGGCCTTCGTATGGCGTGTATGATTTTTTGTGCTAACAATATCAAAGAAAATATTTGAACGATAGTAGAGAATGTTGGTTTCCCCTCATTTAGACATACAATAATTTTTATAATAATATTAAAATTAGCTTATTTTCTAAGTGAAGGAAATAATTTCCACGGAATAGCTAGAAAATATTTTTTAAGAGCTTGTTCCAATATTTTGTGTACTAACTGTCTAAATACATGTTGTTTTGTATCAAAATAGCTTCTGATTTTTTTATTTTTTAAGAAAAGAATATGAAGTGAGAACAAATTGTGGATGAATATTATATCTATTGACGAGTTATACAACTTGGTAGCTGAATGCCTTTTCATTGAGATCATATATCCCAATTATTTATTATAAACTCTCATATGAAATTTTGAAGAAATGTTTTTAATTCAATTTCTGAAACAATGTTGGACGAAGACATGATCTATATCAGAGTTCTAGACCTTAATGAGACATAGAACTTTGTATACGATGGATATTTTATTTGATATCATTTAAAAGTGCCAAATGCGTATTAGAGGTGAAAGTCAAAAGAATATCATTCCCCCATAGTCACGAAGTGCTTCATGGTGGGATGTTAAGGAGGCTACATATGAAGTGAGAGCTCTGATATATATATTTCATGCAAGAAAATCGTGTGACTTGTGTGACCTGCGAGTCCTTGAAGGAGTTGGCTGTGAAAATGGGATTATCACAGTTTTAACAGTGTATAACTAATCATATTACACTGTTGTGACTTCTCCCAGTATTTTCTCCTTTCTTTTTTCTTTTAACCTTGTCTCACATCTTGTGAACGAGGAGTTATACTTTGATTAATAATTTCCCTGTTTCCTCGCAAAAACTAAAAAAATTGGCTGCACATTCTGATACTCACCATCTGTAGTATTTTTTTTTTTTGAGAAATATGTAGTTTGAAAGAAGTGGTTGTATCCTGCCAAAAAATAATACTGCTGGAAAGCGGCACAATTCTACCGAGTTTTCTAATAGGGTGTCATGTAATCCGTACAATTGGAATTGACATTTTTGCCCTTCTTTCCACTCACCTTTTGTCTCTCTCACCCACTTGCATGTGGTCATCCTACAATGTCATCCATTTCCATTCTTCTTGTATTCTCCAATTCTACTTTTGCTGTTCTTTCAAATGTATCTTGTAAGATGATACACTATCACAATGAGGGTAAAATGGACATTTATTAGTGGTCAAAATATACTGATGGAAAACCTGAGTGTGGTATTGTAATATTAATATTATATCATCTTCACATCATTAGTGGTAAAGAGTTGGTGTGTTTGGTTGCCGGCCACACTTCACCACAACTAAGATTAGGCAAACTGTAGCAGCCTCAAAAGTGTGCTAAAATTACAGTTGCTAGCCAAAAAGTTGGCACAAAATTAAGTCTATGACATGTGAAACAAGTTATCGAACAAGCATGCATGGCAGGCCACAACTATAGTACAGAACCAAACACATGACTAAAAACTATCGCTGTCAAATGTGTGACGTGGCAAAGTGTAGCAACAAACCAAATGCCCCCAACATCTTCTACAATGGCATGTTTTTAATTATAATTGCCATTACTGACTTTTAACCTGCCTAACTATTAGATACACTTATTGTACCGAGATCTCTTCACCACTGATATACATGATAGTGACTTTTGTTGTTGCAGTTGAGTATGGTGATGGGTAATTCAAGTTGATTGGGTGAAATGAAACAAAATTCCTGCAACTTGATCCACTGGGTAAGAAAATTTTGCCCTGGGCTAACATTTACAGAAGATAAGCTCCCTTGTGTGGACTATATATGCATATAAAGATGTGGTTTTTGTGTCAAGATGATAGGAGCTAGGAGTAGTGTACTTGTCATAGCCCTTTTGATTTACTGTTTGTAAGTCCCTCCAGGCTCGAAAATATATTGTTTTAAACATGTATCAATTCATATTTGAACACTTTGAACACATTTTTTTATGTATTAAGGTCGTATGAATGTAAGTCATATATGTTGATTTGTCTCAAAATTATTCCCTCTGCTTTTATTAGGACTATACTTTTGTAAAACAAAATTCAAAATACAACTATGCATATATATTTTTCTGCTGTTATCATGTAGCCTTTGTGTATATATCACCTTAATGTAATCGTTTAAGATCAACAACTTTCTTTATCTAGAAAAGCCCTTGTCTCCAGCATATGCTAGTAATCGTTTTACTATGAGGGTGGAGCTGCATACTCCACTCTTAAAGTGGGAGGTGTACTAAACATACTCTATATCCCTAAGGTATCTAGTTTTGGGTATAGCATGGTCATTTTAACTCCACTTTCTCTATTTGTACCTAAGCCTAAGCCTAGATGTTGAGCCAACTCGGCTTATTACTGCTCGGCTCATTATGATTCAGCTCATTATAGCTTGTTATCTTATCGAACTGGCTCGACTAGCCTCGTTAAGATAACAAGATAAAAACTTAACTCAGCTCGGTTCAGCTTATTAAGAGCTTGAGACAGCTCGTTAAACTCAAGAGCCTGCAGGAATGAAGAGAGGAGGCGTGAGCCGGCTCGAGCGTGCTATGCACGGCTGCACAGAGCTGCAGCCGCTGACCGTGCGTTCGTGTCGTCGTGTGGGCGTGTGGGCCAGTGGGGCGGTCAGGCATTGGCGGTCTGGATGTAGGGCGATGGTGGCAGTGAGATGTGGGACAATGATAGAGATTTGTTGGCAGCGACGACGATTTGCTGGCGGCGGAGGGCAGCGCGTACGTGTGATGCCGCGTGATATGTGCGGCCATGCGGCATGGTCGTCTCGCTGAGTGGTAAGGGCTCAAGGCAGAGGACCGGGTGGCGGCTGGACTAGAGAGAGAGTACTGGAGGACTGGATGCTAGGGTTTATGTTGTACTCCTCTCTCATTGATTAAGTAGGTCTATTGGGCCTCACTTTGGTATAGGGCAGTATTCAGATCTGCTGGGCCACTAAACTCGTTAAACTCGTGAGCCGCTTGCGAGAGCTCGAGCTGGCACATTATATAAACAAGCTAAAACATCAGCTTGGCTCATTAGGAAAAAATACCGAGCCAAGCCAATCAAGCTAAGAACCTACGAGTGGACCGTCCAAAACCTTATTTGTACCCTGAATTGCCAAAATAAGCCTTGTACTCCCCCGTAAAACAATATAAGCATTTGAGATATGATATGCCACATCCTATCCCTAAATACTTATATTCTTAGACAAAGAGAGTACTATATTTGGAGCAAGTACTTCCATAATATTACAAATGATGTGTATATAATTCCACAAGATTTTATAAGTATCTATAGCATATCAAATTAATGTAGAAGGTATGCATGTCAATATGCAAAAAACAAAGGTTTGCATGACCAAAGGGAGTAGTATAGTTAGAAAATGAACTCCTAAAGAAAAAAGTTTTCAAATATAAACTCCAGGGAATTCAAAAGTCATTTTCCAAACATGCCTTTATCAAATAGAACAACAGTTTTTATAAAAATTGTGTCATAATCATTCTAATCCAAAGCGATGGGTAGCTTTACCTTGGATTTAACGTGCACCCATTGATTTCCGAATGTAGAGACATAATGTCCAATACATGCATGGTTTGTCTTGAATCGTAATTGAGGTCTTGAATCAATTTAGAGAACCCCCGACATTACGCTTCGATCACACAATCCAATTGTGCTAGCATATTGTCTGTACATCTGATGCAAACAATATGCAATAGTCGCCAAATTGAAATTTTAAAAGAAAGTTGTCATATAATATTATAGTCCATGATATACGTAACCAAATAGAACTTTTTTGTCCTCGCAAAAGAAACACATTTTTTCTTGTTAGTTGTATTTTTCTGCCTCCCTCTTATACAAAGAATTGTTAACTAATTTACTGATTTAATTTATATAGACCCATATATCTGAAATTTATCCAGTCTTTTGTCTTACATGGCCCGTAATTAAGATTCCGAGACGAGTGCAGCTAAATATATACTCATAAAAGGTAAACTTGAGCCTCTAATCTAAGTACACCTTAGCATATATTAATTCCAAAATTTTGAAATATTTTTTCAATAATATATAAATTAAAACAATACGAGTTCTGCGTCAATCTCAATTACAACTTGTTACCTACTGATTTCAAAATTTGCAATATCAAATTTGTAAAATACTAAATCAAGATTTCAAGACGAATGCAGCATAATATTTGTTAAATTCCGAATTGTGGAGTCATTACATATATAAGGTTAAAACTGAGACTCCAATCAAAAGTATAACCTTGTTTTTTTTATTATTTGGGAATTTTTATCTGGAGAGAAATAAAAATTAAGACTCTATTCTTGCTACAAATTTTTAACAACTAATTTGAAATGTTGGAATAATTAATAAATTATATTTGTTTGTTTCAAACTTCAAATTTATTAGTGATCATACTCTTTTTATTTTATATTTTTATATATGTATAAATGACAACGTATTCAATCTTTTATGATATATAATTTTAAATAATATCTAGTATAATGAATACCAGTTTTGTAAATATACATATGTAATATCAATAGCTAGAATGTGTGAATAGATAGGTTACAAACAGTACGCCATATTTGATCTTTGCAGGTGCAGGCTAACCATTTTTTTAGGAGGACGGCTAAGCATGCACGCATTCCGGCCCAATGGATAAGGTTTTCTGTGTAGGATAAGGTTATAATCTGTACGAGTAGATTATAACATCACAATTCAACCTATGGTCGATCTCTGTTCCCCTCGATATATCTGGATTGCAGAGTCTGGACTTTTAGTGGACGCTTGATGGAGTTCCCTTCTGTGACATAGGCATAACGTTTGTAGCTGCAGTTCAAAATCCCCTAGAACTAGAAGCTCATGATCTGCTTATAATCCAAAATGCAGGTCATCGTTTGCCTACCTGAGTAGCCACTAAATACAAGCTTTAATAAGGAAAGCATCCATAGTTTGGCCGATAGACTTAAGAACCTTAATTAGTTTGCTTGGCACCATGCATCTATAATGCAAACACTACCCCAAATTCCCTTAATTAGCTTCTTAAGTCTATTTATGTACTCTTTTGATTTTACTCTGCTCTATCAATATATCGAGACAATGTTTTTATCCCCTTTCTATATATATATATATATATATATATGTGTGGGGGGCGTTAGCTGTTTAACTTACATCATTAGCATCTTGAGAGCTTTGGTACCCGGAACAATTTTTTTTCAAAGCTGTGACGCATTTCTAACAAAAGCCAAGATCAATCCAATAACAAGTGTCTCTTGTGAACTTTAGCTCTATCCAATGGATCAGATGCATCATGCATGCATGATATATGTAATCTAGGTGACTCGTTTCTACTTTAAGTATAAAGCAAATATATGCAAACCATACGTTTGTTCCAAACACTGTTACTGAAAGTGTTGCCGAGCATAACAAGATACAAATATATTCGCGCGGTTGCTTTTACCAGCTGGGAGGTGTTACCTTTACGTCTAATAAAGCATGCTACTTGCTGCATCTTACATTCTTACCATGATTATGAATCATTGCAGCTCAGTTAAATCAGAAGGCCACTAGCTTGCTACAGTTCTTGCAGACTTGCACCTAGGAAAAGTTAAGTAATTATTCAGCTTAATTACACTGCCGTTTATTCCTTTTAGTTTGCTTTCTACTGGTGTTGTTCTTCATAACCATATGTAACTATCAGTGCTTTCTATAACAAAGCAGGGCCCTCTAGGCCTTTCACCTAAAAAAATATTATAAGGTGTTTTAGCTTTAAATTCATCCATGGATCACTGTATATACTTTATATATGTGTCTAGAGTCATATCAATTTTATTAGATCTAGTTGAGAGAATAAGAGGCTAAAACTGCTCACAATGTACTCTAAGTACCTAAACAAAACACTTCATGTACAATTATGTTTATATTCTTCTTTGGAGAGATCATGAATATATATTGCTGGCTCTCGACAGAGATCAGACGATCCAGACGACCCCTGGCTTCCTCTAAAATCTACTACGTTCACTACTCTGCGTGTGGATTGAGGATCCATATTGGTTTGGAAATAGCTAAAAATTCGAGAAGTAGCTGCAGCTGGCTGAAGCTATACCTTAAACAAGCAACTCAAGCCAGCTTTGGTCGCATTATTTCGTATAATAAAGTTAGGAGATGGCGACAATCTTATCCATTGGGAATGCATGCTAGCTATAGCTCATAACTGCAGTTCATAGGAGGAGGTCACTGTCATACTAGGAAAAAAACAGCAGAAATATGGAGTGATTAGTTAACATCGATCGTCCCTCGCAGATTTTTTGAGATATTTAGGGCTTCGGATTAGTGACAGTCCTATCCTGAGTTTATATGTTGTTAAAGTAATGCAAGTTGTCCTATATATGTTGCAAGATTTTGATATGTGGAGTAGATGATATGCTTGGACACAAGAGTCAAAGGTCAGTGGAGTACAGTATTTGGTGTGAGTGCGAGTGTGTACGAATGTGCCATTAGGTAAGTGATTTGAGAATAGTTAACACGTACTAGTAGTAGTTCATGTGATGGACCCTACCATGATGCTGTCTCCTGCATTATCCAGTCGAGGTTGTTGTTTGTGAATGTCAAATTCAGAGCATCGGATTGGTCTGTCAAATTGGGAACCACTGCATCCGGAGGACAGAGGACAGTTCGATCGGGTCCATGACCTGGTACGTCTTTGTTTTCTTCATTTGTGCCACTTGATTTATATGTATCCTGGATTTGCTTTAGCATATAATGATGCGGTATGTCATGCATATATAACTAGTTAGAAACGAAACAGATATAACTATGTAGAGAACCAATTAACCAAAATAATGGAGACAAAATAATTAATTATGACATGCATGCTAGGAATTGCAAGGTTGTTACTCTCTCACAATCCTTTCGGCCCTCAAATTCTTTTAGAAGTACTCTACATGCATGTTAATCTTGAAACGTCGAGTGCAACGTGTAGCCACTAGTTTCGGCATTGTTCAGGTTGAAGGGATTATTTTGAACAGAATGCCCCGCTCACCCTAGGTGGCACGGGTGGCGGCGTGCCTGCCGGCAAGGACGACAGCGGCGGGGCCGTCTCGTCTCTCCCCTCCGTTCGTGCCCCTCGGCTGGGGTGCCCTGGGGCCAAGTGGAAGCAGGCATGACAGCGTGGGCGCGTCGGTGCTCAAATCCAGCGCCGGGGCTGGATCTGGCGGCCCCGCTCACAAATCTGTGGTCCTGGCCGACGGTGTGGGCGCAGAGCCGTTTGCAGCGGCGGGTGCTGCGTTGGCGTGTGGTTGCAGCGGCGGCGACGCAGGCGTTGGGTGACAGCCGGTATGCTGGCGGCCAGCGTCGAGCGGTGGCACGTGCCCACGGTGGCTGCAGTGGCGGCGGCACGGGCAGAGGCCAGTGCTGGCATTTGGAAACGTTGCATCAGTATTTTCCACACGACCGGTGATGCAGGGAGGCAGCATCTATGCGTGTAGGCCAGATCTGTGGTCGGTGTGACCGGATCTGGTCTTGGCATGGCCGGTTCCATCACCCCGGCTGGTCGGCAGGGAGGTGGAGATGGCTGGACAGTAGCTCGCGTTGGCGTGGAGCAGGAAAGGGGCAGGATGTTAGCGGCGACCCGTCTTCCGCGTTGCCGGTCAGGTGTTTCGCCCTTTTCGGTTTTCCCTCCCTTTGGCTGGACTTCTTGTTTTGGTCGTGGAAACTCTCGAGGGTGGGTGCAGGCTCCTTCTTGTGGCAGGAGTTGGCAGCGGTGTTGGTGTTTTCATGATGGCCACAAGCCCGTCTTTGCTATAGGACTGGTCGAGGTCTGATCGGTTGTGAGGTGAATTGTTCTGGTCTTGGACGAGTGACGACGGTGTTTCGTGTTGTATCCTTCTTGGGGGCCATCGTTTCGGGGAAGCTACTTATGTATCGACAACTGTGGACTTTCCTTTTCAATTCTAAAGTCTTCTTGCCTTGACGTTTGGCGAGGCCTCGTCTTCTTTCGTGTGTTCCGTTCTTGCAGTGGGTGACTTGCTCCTCGGTGTTTTTACATGATGAAGTCGGATCTGCTCGCTGATAGGGTACAACGACGCTTGCAACGATGACATGATACAGTTTCTTCCAAAACGTTCTGATGTTGGTCATGTGAAGGGAGTGGTCTTTTGGTGGCTTGGTTGATGTTCGTTGTAGGATGTCGGGGTTGCACTTAGCTTTGACAACATGATTGCTCCAATATCGTTGTGGTCGTGAAGTTGTCTCTGCTAATGTCGTTTGGGCCCTAGCTTGGTAACAATTAACAATAACACCTCTTTGCGATGTTGGTTTTGTTGTGTTGTTTTATGTTTAGCTTCTTGGCCTCCGTCTTTGTGGTTAGTTATGTAGTTAGGTCTCGTAACTTTTGTGTTGAGGTTTTCGCTGGTTTTCATAATTAACTTTGCATCTGTAAAGTTCTCGGGCTCGGTTGTCCTTATATAAACTCGGTCAATTCTCTTTTTCTTAATATAAAAATAGAAATCCGCCTCAGTTTCGAAAAAAAAAACGATTGATGGGATTAGACCCTATCCTTTAGCCATCACACGTACGTCCTAGCTTATTACTCCTCTGGCACTCAATTTTTTTATGTATTTGTGTAGGCAAAATATTTAAGGATAGATAGGGTAGAAGTAATCATGATAAATTCCTAGCCATCCAAAGTCTAAAATACCATGCCTCCTGGTTTATTTTGAAAACACAAAAACAAATATTCCTTCCTTCCACCAATGTTTGATGTTAAACGTCAAAAGGAGTATAACAATACCCTTGAATATCTCGTAAGAAACAAAATTTGGAAAAAAAAAAAAGTGCATTGGACCCCTGAAAGAAAATGAAAACATGTTTCCAAAAAAAATGAAAATGAAACATGAGCTTCTTATTTTACTATTGAATAAGGGCAAAGCAAAGCTATGATTTTGGAAAGATTATCGTTTATTTGTTCCAAATGACTTTATATATAAAAAAGAGTAAAATGCATCGGTAATACCACAACTTGCGATGTGGGTGCAATTTAGTCACACATCTTGTAAATTGCTTAAATGAGTCATTCATTTTGTGTCTAGGGTGTAAACTATATTAAACATGTACAATATGTTTATTGTATTGATATCTTGTACAACCATGGCCACATACGACCCATAAATAAACAAATTATCAATATTACCAATAATAAATTCAATATGATATGAACTATACTAAAATTTTGAATATTAATTAATATGTAATTATATATATTAAAGCACACCTGCAGTATTGCAAATGAAAACATGAAGTTATCTTTTTTTTTTCATTGGTTACACATCCACATAAGTCATGAGTGACATGTTAAGTCAGGATAATATTCAACTTAAAAACAAATAGTTCATGCGATATGATATTTGATAAGACAAGATGTGTGATTTATTTAAGCAAATTACAGGTTGTGTGACTAACTTGCACTCACCACATAAGTTGTGGTACCGTCGATGCATTTTACCCAAAAAAAAACTATCTCCCTCATTAAAATCCTTCAAATTTACAATGATCGTTTTTTAAAAAATTAAAAACAAAATTTCATTGATCGAAACGCGCGCTCTCACGGTGTCCTGATGTAGGCATGCATCGTTTGTCATTGTCGCTGACAGGATGCAGCACATGCAACTTGTGATGACCAGGACGAGCAGTTCTTTTTCGTAAACACGTATGCACAGTGATGTATAGCTAGCACCGGTGAAACTCGAACGCTAGTGAGCATTGGTGCATTAGTTGACAAGATGGGAGAACACCCATTTTCCTCACCTGACGTCCAATCTTGATGGCGAACGACTCGGCTTCTTTGCTATTCTACCGGTGCATTCAATCCAGATCAAAAGCAAACAAAAATCAATCGCAATCGATATTTCAGAATGATCTAGAATTAAAAGGACTGCTCGTAAGCTGATTGCTTGATAGAGTCAACATTTCATATATGCATTCTCTGTCAACTGTTCGATCTATGATGGAAAGATCTATCCATGCGTAGTCATGAATTAATGCATGATCAACTGGGCGATACAATATACGATACGCGATACGATGTACATCGTTCTACTGTTCCACAAACATTTTTAACTAAACATTATTACTGTCACATCGAATGTCTAATGGCATGTCGGAAGGGATATTCATATCCTAGTAAAAACTAATTACACAACTCACACAGTAAACTGCAAGCGAATTAATCTATCTATATCTATACTTATACTAACTGAACACTTTATAGGAGCTCTCATGTTAATTTGAATGATCTAGTCTTGATTTGGTTAATCATCATGGCCGTGATACATTAACTGATTTAATTAATATCCAGAAATTTCCATCAAGAAAAATAGTCCTCCGTAAACAACCAGAGCGTCAGTTTTAGATATGCTACGTGCATCCGTGATATTTAGCTTTTTTTTGTCATGTTGAGTTAGTTTTGATTACGATATATTGGCATCCCTAAGTTCAATCCGTCAACACGCGTGATCTATCGAGTAGCTGCCATCACCGAGGTTTATTAACACTTCAATTAGGGTTGTGTCGGCAACAGCCATCGGCGCCGTCGTAGCATATCACGCCAAGATCCTGCAATTGGTTTGGGCATCTGCAATTCAGACTAGATCGATTTCCACCGATCCCTGCACACCCTCTGTTGTAAGGCTAAAAGTGCGTTGTATATGTACACACAGCAAACATCGGTCCCATCCAGGAATCGATCCCCCCGGGATCACCCCGAAGAATATATACACACAGAACATACTAATCTGTACAGGTAAACATGTATTGCCGTATATTAGATGCTTCTTAATTTTTAATTCGTTACATCGATCTTTATATTTCCATCTCATATTTGCTTTTATATTATGTTCTGCGCTGCATGCTTTGTATGAGCTTAATTAGTTCATTAATTTTAATGATGGAGAGCCAAAAGGTTCACGTAATAGAAATGATGCACTAGTTTAATAAGTTCATCAAAATAGACAAAGGCTTATATACGATTTACATGCAAATGGAAGACGTTCCACAAAATCATCTTCTTCCCTCAACATATTTACGTATTATTAAAAAATTAATAATAGCCGTGTAACGCACGGGTTGACGGATAGTTAAGACTATTTAATTCATTATTAGCAAATGTTTACTATAATACAACATTATCTAATCATGGATTAATTAAGCTTAAAATATCCGTTTCGCAAAATACACGCAATTTGTAAAATTTTTACATTTAATACTCCTAATAATTTGTGACCACATCCAATCACTTAGAATTCCTTTTGTTTCTTTAGAAGACACCTAAGCCACACCGAATGTTTGAAATTTTGGATATATGTATAAAGTTGACGAACACTCGTATGAATGGCCGTCTCGGGAGTTCACTGTTGTTGGGCATGATGTGGCTCGTCAGCATGGTGCCATCACTGTTCACATGAACGTGATTAGCACCGTAGTGGTGCCGGTATGTCATTGTCGCAGGTGATCTTGCTCGGCAACTGGACGGGACAACGTGAAGAAAAAGTAAAAAAAAATATTTCTCTCCAATAAATCTGGACTGATTAAGAGATGATCCTAACCATACAAGTGAGAGAACACCTTAGATTTGTGCAAATTCATCCGTGGTGGATTTGGCTCAATTCCAGGGATGTGCACCCGGCTTCTCTCATATTAGGAGTAACTTCCATCACGAAGTGCATCCATTTCGATCAATTTAGGGAGTACTATCAAATTAAAACATCTGTTAATCTCAATGAAATTTAATATTATTTCATGGTGTAAAAACTGAAAACTCCAAAACAAGGTCAAACTTGGCTAAATATCCAGCCCCTCTCACCTAGCTCACTCTTCCATTTTCCTCGCCCACATGTTATGCCGACATGTACTGCGGTCATTTTTTGTTTCGGCTTAGGAGTAGGGCTCTAGCCTAAGCTCCTCTACTCGTAATACCTCCCTTGCTCTTCCACAACTAGTTGTGGCATGCAATTCTTGTATACATCACATTTTTTCCTCAGTAATATATTATAGAACATTGTGCATTTATCTTAAGTCAATCACTTTTAATATTGAGACTAAGTTTATAGATAAATGTATCAACATTTAAAATACTCAATTAGTTTCCTTAAATTGTAATATGTTTATTTTGTAAGAAAAATGTTGTTCTATTTTTCAATAAACTTGATCAAACTTTTAAAAACTTGACATCCCAAAATGATTTACTAATACTACCAGATTTACGTTAAAGAGGAGGATAAGGAGACTATATATTATGTGCTTTAATTTGTGGGCATGGCATTTTGGTCCCGTCCCTATTTGGTTGAAATTACAAGGCACGGACAATTTGTGTCATCTCAAATGGACTTAGGGCACCATATGCGCATGAACATTGAAAACTTATATCAGTATCACTCGATGCATTTCTACCATATGATGTGAATGGATGCGCATTTTATCTTAACCTTCAGGTAGTTCTATTTCTTTCAACAATCTGTTGATCCACACCTACACATTTTGTTCGCTAATGTTATATTAACCTTGAGGCAATTTTGCTGCTACATCATCACCAAAAACAGGATTATCAAGTCACAGAAATAACTGTACCAATTTTTATATATGTGCAAATACTATTTTCTCTAATAAATACTAGCTTTATCCTATTATGCTGGCAAATTTCATGTACAGTCTCTTACTGCGTTCGTCCGTCAACAAAGAAAAAAGAAAACAGTACCGGCAACCGGCTACAGTAAATTGCTAATATCTATATCTCAAAATACAACTGCCTTAGACTAAATATGACATTTTCTAGTCCAATGTATCTGTCTAGACAGAATCTCAGTCCAGATACATTGGTCTAGAAAATATCCTATTACATGGTAGTTATATTTTAAGACGAATGAAGTATAGTAAATCACGCACGCAAAATAATAAACGGTTTTAGCACGTGATTAATTGAGTATTAACGATTTTAAACTTGAAAAATATATTAATGAAAGGAAAAAAAAGTTAGGCATAGCACTGTGGCGGCAAGAGACACGTCTCCTCTTCTACCAGATTCATCGTTCCAGCAGCTTCCAGCATTCCTTCCAGGGTTGCTCTGCTCCTTTGGGAGCAGCAGCTAGTGATAATTCTGTTGCCGTAGGCCCCCAGCCTTTATTTTGCTCCATCTCCAAAGCCAGCCCACAGTTCATCTCCCTTGCCCCTGTTTGCATCCGTCTATCCATCCATGGATAATGTTTCTCTGATGCTACCTACACCTCCATGCATCGCATCGCATCGATCGTTGCGTGCATGCATCCAATCCATGTCCTGATCATGATGTATATCCCCTGCTACGCGTCGATCGATCTCGATCTGGCCCGGGTGATCAGTTTCCTGGATTCTCAACACGAAATCAATTGAATGGATTTTTGAATTCGGGCGAGAAATGCAGAGAAGGCTGATTATTTGTATCAATCAATCCTTCCTGCTTTATTTTGGCCACACACAGTTCCGAAGAAGATGCACACTCAAAACGTTTGTCTCGTCTATCACTAAAACGATAATTAGAGCTATGAATATGCATGTTTCATGGTTGATGGGAACGTCTTTTAGGTCTGAAGAAATAATTAATCATAAGGGCTCCTTGGGAATTTCAAAGGGTTCTAATCCTTAGGAAAATTTTCTATTTGTGTTCTTTGGAACAAAGAATTTGAGCATGTTAAATTCCTATAAATTCCAATCCAATGTATCAATTCCATAGGAGAATTTCCCATGAGCTCCAATCTCTTTTTTATTTTCCTTCTTAATTCTAACAAATTCCTATGGTCGTAATCCTATAAACCATCCAAACACAATATTTAACATATTCCGGTATTTTGAATTCCTGCGGGATTTGCCTATACATGACATTCAAATCATTTGTGTTTTCATATTCCTGTGTTTTCTAAATTCTGCGTTCCAAATGACCCTTAAAACATGGTGGGGCAGGTATCATTGCCATAACCATAACAAGCTATGCTATATTTTGAGATGTGTCCCGCAAATTGCAGATTTTTATTTTCCTAAATTTCATTTTAGAATTAGTTCCCCCCACAAAAGAAACTAGAGTTTGTTTAGTGGCCTTTTGTTGCCTTTTACTTTCCACATTATATTTGGAGCCCATGTAGAGTCTTGTTTTTTTAAAAAAATGTGGACAAATATAATAAATTAGAGTATGTTAAATTATTTTCGTTGCTATGTATCTTAGCCTATAAGTTGTTGTAGTAGGGCTTCAAGCATTATAATTATACGTTAGAAAATGGGTGAAACACATTTACACACAGGAAATTGGAAAATCACGAGCTACTTGATGCAAGCACCCTAATACTAGTACTAATTTGATATTTAAAATTTGCTTCAAATTAGGAGAACAATAAATTGACATTTCCAAATCGGAGTGTGCGGTGCTCCACCGATCAACACTCGATCAGGTCGCCTCTGGCTTTCTTCATCAATCTCTCCCATAGTCCCATGCTTGCTGCATGCCGGCCGGCCGGAGCATGGCCCTGCCTACTCTTTCTTTACTTCGCTCACAAGAGCCCCATGACTTTTCTGGCTCCAACAACTGTACCCTAGCTGCTGTTGCACTTGCACCTTAAAATCCACCGGCAATATTGGCATGGCCAGATGACGGATCACTTGTCTTTCACTTTGTCAATCCATGGGTTGTACTTGTACCATAGATACCACAGTTGATCAGTGGATCTAGGATCTACCTGTATCAAGTGTAAGATAAGTACTTTCGTACTCCTGAAATGCAACTTCATCTCCTCCGTGTTTTGCAAGAATTTCAGGGTGAAAAGCATGTTTTTTCCAATCTAACCATTTGTCCATTTGTCTGTTTGTTAGTTTATTTTTCAAGATTTAGTAGGAAAAAGATTATTAGGTTCCTGTTTTAGTAGAAAAGGTTTAGTACGAATAATATGAGTCCCAAATTGATAGTGTTTATAAGATAAATAGTAAAACAAGAACGAAATATTGATCTTGAATACTAACATATGTTCCCTCCATCCCAAACAAAAACAGGGTTTGAATCTAGACATAGGCTATGTCCAGATTCAAACCAGAATCGTGTTTTTTTTTACGCAGGGAGTACTCCCGAAATATAAAGCATTTTATACCGTAAAGTATTTATTATGTATCTAGACAAACAAATCCCTTTTCTTTAATGTGGACAAGTAATTGTCTAGATTCATATATACTCCTTCCGTATTTAAATATATCTATCTTGAGATAGATGGGGCATTTCTTAGTATAATGTATCAGGACTGATGTAGATGAGGCATTTCTTAGTATAATGTATCAGGACTGATGTATTATCCAGATACATTGGACTATGAAAAGTTACATCCAGATAACTATATTTTAAGACCACGATAGTAGAATAACTATTTTATAATAGTACCAAAATATCAGGAAGCAAGAGAAAGCTTCCAAAACAGATGAACTACCACATGAAGCCTCCATGCCAACCAAGATGTTTGGAGAGGGTGTGCCTTGCAAGTTGCAAGTTGCATGCTAACTCCTCGAAGCAAAGCAAACTCTAGTTAAAGAGGGAGGAAGGACCTGGGCCAGGAGGTGGTTAATAAAGACTTGCCTGCTGTCTCTGGGAACCCAACATGTCTTGATTATCTTTTTTTTTCACTATCATTTGGGCCCCACATTCTGCCATAAGCATGGAGTGAAGATGAGTGAAAGAAAGATGCATCTAGGAGCTCCTTGAAAGGAAAAGAAAAGAGCTGTGCTTGCTGCTCCCCCTTGGACCATGATGTGAACATCACATCAAAAAGGAACTCAAACTCTATCATCAATATGGTTCATTCATTCTTTCTTTCTTTCCCCAACCTTGGATTTGGCTGGCATGTATAGACGTTCCCCGTTATTATTCCTCTGGCTCTCAAAGTTCTCTCACTGCTTCAAAGCCACTAATTGAGGATGACAGAAATTTTTAATTGTTAATGCCTATTGAAATTGACAGTTTTGTTAAGTTTTTTAAGTGTATTCAAGCCAATGAGAAGAGAAAAAATGAAACAGTCCATATGCTCTATTATTCCTGGTAGTACTAGCTGTCATTGATGAGGCATGCATGTAGACGTGACAACGGTAGAAACTTCTCGCTAAAAATAGGTGAAAATTGAAGAAAGATCATATTGGAAAAGGAACATTCCACAGGATATTTACAGAAAGCTACAGATACACCGTTAAAATGCTTTGCGATGAACATATTGGTTATAAACTTTCAATTATTATCCTATGTCACATCGAGTGGCACATACTTCTTCTATTTTTACAAACTACAATAAAACGGCCCAAAATTACGAGGAGAACACATTTTCAGAGTACACATGGGCAATTTAAACCTGTGCTATCAATGATTTACTTGGACCAAGTACTCACCGCACGCGCAACAGTGACGCCCTGACAAGCACCTCTGCTACTTCACACACCACAAATCTTGATTTGGAACAGGGTTTATCCAAGCTAAAACATTCTTTGCAAACATGGCAAAGGAAATCAGAGCAGCACATGGTTTATTCATACATGCTCAATAATCCATTAATTCATTCATAAGTAGTACTAGATCAGTAGGTAAACAATTACATCGATCAAAATACAAAGCAATAACATGTCGTGCCATCTTGATGAGAAACAAAATGAACAATAACAATAGTAATAATGGGGTTGCTAGCTCAACCATCGGCTTGCTACATGAGCCGACGAAAACAAGCTTAATTTCATACTACTAATTAACAGCAATAATAATAGCTTGATGACGTTCTGGAATCGCAGAAACTGGCGCAGAATCCGGCCACCACACACCACCTTGGTCTTCTTCATCGCCGTTGTGATCAGATCATGCTCTATGCGTGATTCAGTCTCCACAAGATTTAAGTAAATAAACCCAAGATCATACACACACACACACATAAACACACGCTATGTACAATCAAGATAACCATATCTTGATCCATTTCCGATCTCTTGGTAATTTTTCTCTGATCTTCTCTGAACTTTTCTCTTGTACTGCAGCTAGCCATGGCCACCACCACCATCTGAACTGAAGTTACTGAACTGAGAAACCCCAAAACAAATCCAGCCTTTTTTTTTCTTGCCTCCCTGGCCCCCAACATCCAAGAATATTCACATAGGACGGTAGATGAACATATGTACAAGGATTATGAGAATCTAAGAAGCAATAAAAACAAAAAAATATTTTTGTTGGAACTTCTCCTTTTTCTTCTTTTTTTTTTTCATCTGCTTCCACTACCATAGAGGAGCCAGGAGGAATGGACACTTATCAATCGATTCATGCAAAAAATTCTTACTTTGCCATGGCTTAGCCTTCTTTGTTGATTTCTCTCAGTTGATGAGGTCGGAAACCCAGCCGACGTCAGGGCCGGCGCCGCCACCGCCGCCGTCGCCGGAGACGGTGACGGTGGCTTCCTTGCTGAGACGCTCGAACACCTTCTCACGGAGAGCTCTCCCGGATTCCACCCTCTCCACCGGCTGCTGCTCCTCGTCGATGAGCCCGAGATCAAGCGGCTCCACCGTCACGGTGGCGCCGGAGGCGGTGGTCACCGTCACGGCCGTCGGCGTCGACGGCAGGCTTCCGTACAGCGCCGCCGCCGCCGGGGATTTGGGGGATCCGTACAGGAACGCCGCCGCGGTCGACGCCGCCGGCGACCTCGGCGACGAGGAGCCGAGACGCAGCTGCCGGAGCGAGACGAGCACGTCGCTGACGGGGGACGTCCCCACCCACCCATGGCGAAGGGCGGCGGCGCCGGCGGCGTCGGGCGACAATGGAGGGGAGAACTCCGGCGACCTCGGCGGCGAGGCGAGCGTGCTCGTCGGCGACGACGACATCGCGCTCTTCGCGGCGAGGTAGCTCTCGAACGCCTGCCTCCTCAGCGGCGACCCATCATACGACTCCGCCGCCGCCGCCGGTGACCTCGGCGATCCATTCGCCGCCGCCGGCAGCACGCGCAGCTGCTCCGGCGTGTGGGCGAAGAAGCAGACGCGGCGGCGACACGCGGTGCCGTCCTTACACGGCTGCGTCCGATACCTCGCCGGGTGAAGCCAACATTCAAACACCCCGTGTGCATACTCGCAGGCGTCGCCGCGCTTGCATCCCCCCTTCCGGAAATCCGGGCACGCCGCGCCGGAGTAGCTGTACCGGCGAGGATCACGGCGGCGAGCCTTCTCCCCCGGGTGCGCGAAGGGGCACTCCGTCCAGTCATGGCTCCTCCCCCTCGCGCACCGACGAACTTTGAACTCGTACATCCTGAACTCGTCGCACGCGTACGCGTCCACCGCCGCCGCCTCATCCTCCTCCTCCGCCGCCGCCACGGAAGAGGAATCATTCGACGGCAGGTAATGCCGCAGCGCGTCGAGCAGGTGGTACGGCGCCACCTCGCCGCCGTCGACGCCGCTCACCGGCGACACGTGCTGCCACGGCGGCGCGTGCGCTCCCTCTCCCATCATCATCATCTTACTTCTTCTTCTTCTCCGACTCCGGTGAAACTCCGGTGAGATTGGTGAATTCGTCGCCGCCGTGATCGATCGGCCGTGGAGAGAAATGGGGGAAGCGGAGGAGAGGCCGGTATATAAACTGGCGGACTAACCGCGGTTGAGTTAACTCTGCCGTCGCGAATCTTCCGAACCGGGGTTAGGCGTTAACCACGGTTAGACTAACGGGAAAGGCGGAGAGCGCGAGGCGTGTCGCAAACTGACGCCGTTTAGGGAGCGAGTGGATGAGGCTGACACGTGGGGCTATCCGGTCGTACGGGTCCCACCTGTCGGTTCCACGTGGGGGTGGAGGAGGGGACACGTGGAGGATGGGGAGAGGCCGTGTCTGACATGCGCATCGGGAGCTGGAACGCGGGTGCCCCGTTACGGACACGTCGTGGAGAGGAGGGAAGGAATGGGGCTGTGTGCTGCTGGGGAGGCGTACCCAAGGTAAAATTGCTACGCGCACCACGTAGCTGGGGATATCTATATCTGGTTTGTTCTTCCTGCTGCGGCTGCCAGGTGGGCTTAACTGCTATGCTACGAATACGAAGGGGAAGGAAGGAGTATAGGGGATCTTTGGTTTGGGGCAAGATTTGTTTTGTTGCCTAATATAGGGTAGGAGTAGATCTTATCCTGTTTTTGGCTGATGATTGCCATGTTTGAGCCAACCTAAATTTTGAGGCTGATTTTATGGTTATTTTTTCATCCTAATCTCAGTCTTGGATTTTAAATTATAAATAATACTAGTAATCGTGTATGTGCAATACACGGGGTGTCTCATACTTCAAGGCAAATAGAAAAATGTTGTAATACTGATAGCTAAAATTTTCCTCATTGGAGGGACTCTAATCTAAAAATATCAAGGCTTCTAAAACAACTGCGGTCGATAGCTTAGCTAGCTGTTGACGTGATCTATCCAACAACTATAATTAAAAGTAGAGCATTATGACATGAACATGAAGCCCATGGCTCCCATCGCAATATTCAATGTAATACGTCTAATTTAAAACTATG
>CM002483.1:4209823-4228862 GCA_000325765.3 Leersia perrieri
GAAACAGATGGTGTCAGGACAAATATATCCTGAAATCGGAAACATCAATCCCCCAGCGACATTTAACCAAACACCTACCAGGCAGAATCAGATTAATGCATATACAAAGGTTTTATTATCGATTGATAATTAACATATTCACCATCAAGTAGGACCAACAATATTGGAGCGGAGGAGAGATTGAACGAACCGTCGTCGAGGTCCGTCGTGAAGCAGAGGAGGCAACCCGACCTCTCATTGCCCTCAAATGGTGCAGCAATAGGATTCCGTCGAGTCGATGGGCATGGGGTTGGTCAGCGACACAGTTGGAGGGATGGGGATGGCAGCGAGGCCACGCAGCACGGGCCACGAACCTGTCAAACCTGGTGAGGCGTGGAGGCAGCGAACGTCGACGTCGATGTGGCGAAGAAAGAAGACGGAGAAGATGAGCCACGACGTGCAGATGAAGCGTGCAGATGAGGCGCGACGGTGAATGGGAGATCGCATACAGAGTGGAGATGAGCGTGTGCGGAGCGAAGCACGGGGATGATGACGGCGAGGAGGGCGTGGCGCTGGTGTGTGCGGAGGGCAGAAGTACCGAGTATGGCCTACGGGCGATTTCGCTTTGTGGTGCTGGAGGCGCAGTCTGCGTTCGTGGGCCGTGGGGGCTGCGGAGCGAGATGGGAGTCACGCACGGGGCCGCAGACCACGGGATCAATCCATTGATTCCAATTTAGATGTGCGAATCACTGATGGAATATGTGTCGTTGAATCTTACCATCGGACGGCCGAAAATCAGTGTGTCTGCGAATGTTGCTACATTATAGTATATTATAGTATAGATAGATATAAAAATTTTATTAACAAATTATTTTGTATTGCTTTGCTCATATGATATGTCAACTGTTTTTAGAAAAATGGAGCGATCGCGGCCTTGGTTTTATTGAAAATTTCTTTGATTGGTTGCATGGATTTCAATGAAAAATGGAAGTATCAAGAAAAAGAAAAATGGAATTATATGTTGTTTTCAGCTAAATGTGAGTTATTTGGTTTCTGTTTATAAGATCCCTTGGCTGAGATGGATAACTTCGGTGTAGGACTATTCAAACATCAGGTTAGGCCTGACCTTAAATGGCTTGGGCAAAACTGTATTGGCAAGGTTTTTTTTAAAAAAAATTACACATCAACGTGACACTCACAAACGCACGTACACTCACACCTATGAAGACATGCACGTAAACCCTACCTCTACCTCTACCTCTATGAGCATACTCGAAGATTAGGCCGACAAATTCTTGAAATTGATGAAGTCACCAACGGAACGGACGTCTCGTTGTCGGCGGGTATGTCACTTACCACCGGTGGGTCAAGCTTTTTTGGGCTTCTTTATTTTGTTTCTTTTTTACCTCAATGTGCAGGTCTAAACATAATTATGTTTTCTCTGGATTGACCCCAATTTAAATAGGTCTCATTAGCTACGTACATGCCCATCTGTATTTTAATATCTAAACATAATTATCTTTTCTCTCAGGATAGACCCAATTTAAATAGGTGTAATTAGCTACATACATGCCCAGCTATATTTTAATATTTTATAGAGTAAATTACACTTTACGTCGGATAGACATGCACTGGTTCATTTTGCATTGGGTTTCCTTTACATCGATACATCAATATATGTTTTACTTTGCAGTGGGTTGACATAAAGATAAGTTATCAATCTATAGAATTTTTATAGAATTTTTATGTACTTTTAAATTATGAATCGAATTTCATTGAACCTGACTTCGATTCAAAATATTTCATAAGTACATACGAGATTTTCTTTGAATATCAAGACAACCCAGTGCAAACTAAAACATATTTTAATGCAGCGGACACAAAATAAAAGTATATGCTAAACTGGGCGATGTGAAGTGCAATGTAAAACAAGATGTGGTTTAACTGTAGCAAAATATTGTTTACTTATTTTATTGATAAGCGTTTGGAATTTAGTTTTCATGTTATAACCCAAAGCAATTTTGTTAAAGGCCTACATGTTATAGACACGCATAAGTGCAAAACATTATGTACACCCACTTGAGACTTGCTCAAACAATCCTCTTTTTTCAACAAAACATTCGCTTTACTAAATTTCTAGTGAAAGCCCACTTACAGGTGCACCAAAAATTTTTCCGAATCTGGGAGTGCACAAGAATTATGGATCTTCGGTTTGAAACGTGATGTATGACTCATATAAATTCACCATCATACACCTACCTTTGATCGTATACGATGAACACAGCCATAGTATAGACGCATTGAATCGACCAGAAATACTACTAGTAGTATAACAAAAATCTAAACCGACAAATACAGGGCAGCTATAAAGGAGCATGGTTAAGTGGAGAAATCTGTCCACTAAATTTAAATTTTAGATTTAATATGGTTGCTCGTATTTACAGCTAATATTCTTTCAGTACTATACTGATCCAGTCTTTGAATATGCTTATATAAATAGGTACACATGTGTATTTATAGGGTGACTGCGCTTGTCGTGGGCGCCTGGGTTTTGTAGGGTGTGTTTTTCTAAAGAAAACGAACAAAACATTATCCTGTGGCACCTCAAATACATACGCAGGACTAGTACTCCATATATGACAACCATATCACGGCTGCACTGGCACAAGCTGTTGGCCCCCTGTGGTGGACGCGTGGTGGTCCGTACGCACGCGCGCGTACGTACGTGTAACGTGCAGTGTACCACGTACCACTGCGCAGTCTGCGACCCATCCGGCTCGCCCGCTCTCTGTACGGTGCACGCACCCGGCCGCCTGCATCCGGTCCGGTCCGGCTCGGACGGAAGGCTACGTGCTGGTGGGGGGTGGGCCCGGTCAGCGGCAGAATCCAGCGGAGGCGGTGGGCCCCCAGTTATCTGCCACGTTGGTGAGGTGCGCCCATCCCGTGCACCACGCCCTCGCACGTGGGCCTCCGCTCCCGTGGGCTCGCCACGTGGAGCCTGCGTGAGGGCGTGGCCTGGGACGTGGAGTGGAGTGGGGCCCACGGGGTACGAGAAAAACGGTGGTGATTCTCGCGTGCGTCCTGCTGGCTGCTGCCGTGCGCGGCGGGGAAGGACGACGGACGACGGAAGCGGGCCGGGCCGGGAAAGGTAGGTGTTTTGGATAGTGGGCTGGATTATCTGGAGTACTTTCATTTGGGCCTTCGTAGGATCTTGAGTTTCTGCTCGTTTACGTTTTGTAGGAAACCTTGAATTTATCTTTTATATTTAGACTTCAGAACGCTAACATTGTTTACATGCTCAGGCTCAACAAATTAAGTGAAGAGAGCAGCCGCAAATAGGTACTCAAACACACCACAAAAGAGATAAAAACCAAGTGCAGTTCTCTAGTATCATCAAAATCCTATTCCTACCGACTTAATACACATTTATAAGGTATAATTTGCACACACCACCATTTTTGCTCTAGGAAGTTCGTAAATCTTTAGGTAGGACGAATTTTGTACACTTGTGTTTAATTTGTGTACTGACCTATATATAATTGCTGCTAAGATGTAAACATTTTGGAGTTTGTACACTTGTGTTTTGTTTGCTAATCTAGAATTGCTAATATGTAAACATTTCTTTTTAAGAAACACGATACACACATAAACGTCCATAAACACACGTCGCTATCGAGTATCGACATGTATGCCTCCTACTACTTAAAAAATTTACTCATAAATAAGTATTTAAATCTTGGAGTGCAGATTCCACCATCAGAAGCCTAACCAGTTGAACCAAAAGCTCACTTCAAGATGTAAAGCTTAAGAATCACACAGACATGCTTAGCGCATACCAAAATGACCCCAACTACTATACAATAGATTATAGCAGCCTTCACTCTGTCGTTCCAAAAACGACCGAAAGATTGCATGTGCAATGCAGTATCATTAATTAGAGACTAACACACTAGCTAGCTAGCGATCGCTTGTAACAAACCGTACGAGATCAAGAGGCGGACGACACAACAGCAACTCAGCAAGTAGTAGTGTGCACTGAAAAACAATTTGGCCGGCCGGCCGGCCCCAAGCACATGGAACAAAGTAACACGTCATGGAGTCAAAGGACGGGAGGTGGCAACGCTTGCACCAGCTGCATGCATGCCGATCGGAGACAATCAAGGCATGGACGTCGCGAGACACCCGGGTGTTCGTGGCAACCTCTGCGCCGCGCGTCCGACCGGCCGACGCCGTACGCCCGTCCTCCACCGCCGGATCATCCACCACGTAGCTCGCTCACTAGATTGATCATATAGTATCATCTCTGGCCACACCTGCCCAGAGAGAGGAGGAGCGGTTGACCACCTACTCCAGCGGGGCCCACCTGTCGGCGGCCCCCTGCCTGGGGCGGAGACGACGCAGCATTCCCTGCACCTGCACATTCTCTCTCCCACGCGGCCACTTCGGCATTAAATGCGACGCTGACAAACCCGGGGTGGGGCATGGGTGAGCTGACGACGCTGTCAGCCCGTGACAGCCGATGAGGACTTCCTTGCAGGCATGGGGCGAAAGGTGATGATGATCACTGATGAACGCGTCTCACATCGCATTAAATGCGATGGTGCAACGCCTGTCCGCCGTATTAATTATGGCAGCTGGGCTCACCTCTCCCATAGGAGAGGGAGAGGTAAGGGTCGAAGGGGTAGGGGTTCGGGTAAGCCCGAACCCTGTGTTGTGGCGGAGAATGGCCTTCGGGCAGCCTCCGGGTCGACCCCTCCCTCGGGATGCCATGTGGCCGCTCGTGGCTCGGTCCGCTATAAATCGTTGAGGCATGTCAGCGGGATGTCTTGGCGATGAAGGCGCCTTCCTTCTCAAGATATCGCTATCATGATGATACCCCCGGGCCCATATCACCGATAGTAGCCCCCGGTATAGATTGTGACCGGAGCTGGGTTCGGGCGCGGTCAACGCCTTATTCCTGAGTGGATGGGCCCGGGTAGATGAAAGTATCGCGTGGCAGTAAACACCGGCCTGCTGATTGCGCACTTGCTTAATCTTATCCAGGTGGGGGGCGCGTCATTTGGGCCGTGCGTGCGGGAGGGCCCATCTGACTGCCTATCTCCCTATCTCCCTCTGTTCCGCGTAGTGCGCCTGGAGGGTGCGAACCCCAAACGGCGCGGAGTCCCAAGCAGCGCGATGTGTGATAGTGGGGCGAGATTAATGCCGTGGAATACGAGAGGGCCGCGGCTGCGTATAAAAACGGATCCGCAAGGAAGGGGATCAGTTTCTACGCACTCCTCAGCCATCGCCTCTTTATTCCCTGCACTTTCGCCTCCCCAACTCCTTCTTCCCCGCCGCCGGCTTCTCCCTACCCTTCAAGCGACTTGCTCGAGATGGCTCGCGACGCGCCTCTAGAGCCGGGGAGCGTGCTCCCGAAGTCAGCGGTGCGCACTGCGGATATCCGACGCTTTATGAAGAAATACTTGCCGCACGGCATCCGCAGCGGCAGCGATATACCGACGGAGCAGCCCCCCGTGAAGATGGTGTTCTTCACCTCCTTCGCCATGGTTGGGCTGGTCCCGCCTTTTTTGTGCTTCTTCCTCGACGTGCTGGAGTTCTACGACCTCCAGTTGCATCACCTCACCCCCAACGCGGTCTTCTACCTCTCCATCTTCGCATACACCTGCGAGATGTTCGTAGGGACGATGCCGTCGCTTCATTTGTTACAGCAGTTCTTTCGTGTGTGTAAGGCGGGGACTTTAGGGGCGGTGGGATACGTTGCGATCCAACCGCGCAACGATAGGGCCGCCCCCACTGCCTTCATTGAGATCCACCCTCGTTCTTGGTGGGAGAACTGGAGGGCAAATTGGTTCTACACCGACATGGGCGACCACCCCCGCCTTCGTCTTCCGACGGGGATCCCGGCGAACCAGGAGAACTGGGGGGCGGTCACGCATCGGGAAGGAGCTCGATGGGGTGATGGACAGGATAAGCTATCTCCGGAGAGGGGGCCTGTCCAGCCATGCCGTCTTCCGGGACTACCAATCGAGGCGTATCTCGCTGTTGCAGGAGAGACCGCGGCCGGCGCACATGTACACGAACTTCAACGATGATATGCGCACCCATGTTGGTCGGGAATATGATTGGAGCGAGAACGACCTCGTCATCCTGGTCTGCCGCACCCTCGGCATCAACGAGATGGAGCTCACGGTCCTACCACCGGGGTTGATCCCGTTATGCCAGGACTCCGTGCGCCCGGAGATTCTGCAGGTGCTAAGCATCATGAGGGACGACGTGGGCTCCTCGGCAGCTGCCGCGAGCGCCGTTCTAGAGGATGACGGCGGTGGCTCCGAGGATACTAAAGATAACGTACCGATTGAGCGATTAGCCTGTCGGTCGATAGATGGGAGCGGGGCCGCTTCCGCGGACCCGAAGGGCAAGCGAAAGGTGCCGGAGCATGACTCCGCGCCACCCCCCTCACCTCCACGCGGCGGCGGGGCTGAACGTGTCGTCTTCCATCGCCAACCTAGAGGCTCGATGGCTGCGGGCCCGGTGGCCGTGGCAGCAGCAGAGGCCACGGTGCCGGCAGCCACCTCGGCAAGAGCCGGGGGCAGACCGGCGGCAAGCGCGGCGACCACGACGACAGCGGCAACAACGACTGCGGTCGAGGGCACTCCGGTGGCAAGGGTGGCGGCGGAAGTGGACGGGACCGGGGGAACGGCGGGGGCTGATGGTAGCCCTCGGGTAGGTGCGGGGTCAGCGGGTATCAGCCCAGCAAGTCCTTCCGGACCTCCCCCGAAGAAGAAGAGACGGGCCATCTCTCGTGTCACCTGGAGCTTCGACGCCGCCCGATGGTAACGCCTTACAGACGGCTACACGTTCGGATTTTTGCATTTTTTTGGTTATGGGTCTTCTGATTCCTTCCCTGTTTATATTCCCTTCCTTGGCCACGAGCACCAGCACTACCGCCCCAAGGTGGTGCCCAAGGGCGGCTCTTCCTTCTGCTCGGGGGAGGGGGCTCAAGGGAGGTCCGGGTCGATGGGGCCCGCCACTCAGGGACCGCCCTCCACGTGTTCGGGGTAGGCGCTTCCTGACGAGGGGGCATGTCTGGGGGTGGAGGCGGCGAGTGCGCCTCAGGGGCGACCTGAGGACCCACCCCGGCCAGTTGGTTCGGGGGAGACTGGTTCGGGCGCCACGGTGGGGGCAGCGTCGGGTGATAGGGAGCAGGCACCAGAGCCCACCCCATAGCGCCAGCCAACACCGCCACGCCAACCGTCGCCGCCACGTCAACCATCGCCACCACCCCAACCGCCACCGTCATCAAGCCTGCCGGCGTCCACGGGAGGCCAGGCGCCATCAGCATCGTCGAGGCAGGGTCGTGCCATCTCGCCAGAGCGCGAGGAGGCGCCGACACGGGAGACAGCGGCGGAAAGCTCTAGGCGCGGGGCGCCCTCTTCTTCCCGCCCTGCCCAGGTGGTAGACCTCGGCTCGAGCTCCGACTCCGACTCTAGGGGCGCTCGAGCGAGGTTTCTGGCTGCCCTGGATACCGAGCCCCTCGTGCGATCGCAGGAGCGAGCGAGGGGTATCGTGTTCCGGGCGTTAGAGGAGGCCAACGCGGTTTCCCTGGAGGGGCTCCAGGGGCAGATCGAGGCCTTAGCGGCCAGGGAGGTTGAGGTGGTGCGTCGCCAGGCCGAGGTAATCGCCTAGCGATCCAAGCTGGCGACCATCGCCAAGGTTGAGGGCTTCATGCGGAAGCGGGAGTTAGCACACCTGGAGCGTCGGCTGGCAGAGGTCAACGAGGCCCTTGAGGACACCTTTGTGGAGTGGCATACCCTCGACCTCCGCATCAACGTTGCCGCCACCGCCGAGGAGGGAGTCCATGTCACGGCGGGGGAGTTTCTCCATGAGCTCAACAACCGAGACCGAGAGCTCCAACACCGCGATCGCATTCTGCGCGATGCGGAGGCTGTCGCAGCCAGCAGCGACGTTGAACTTCGGGTTCGGGAGGATGGCCTGTCGGAACGGGAAAGGGCCTTGGAGGCGGCACGGCGGCAGCTGGAGGACCGCGAGGCTGCTGTGGCCAGAGCTGAGGAGAGCTCCACCACGCGGGAGGCGGATGTAGCGGCCCTGGAGAGGACCATTGCTGAGCGCGAGGTAGACGTGTGGGGGCGCGAGGCCGCCGTGAAACGGGCCTAGGAGGGGGTCGTCCGGAGCCTGAAGGCCCTTGAGGAACACGAGCAGCGACTCGTGGCCTCCGCGCGTTAGGAGCAGGAGGAGCTGGGACGGCGGGAGCGAGAGGTGGCCGCCCGAGAGCAGGCGGCAGGCGCCGGGGCAGCGGCGCCGGGCCTGGAGGAGGCGCGTCGACAGATCGCGGAGCTGGAGCAGACACTCGACTCGGGCATCCGAATCATGGCTGCCTCCGTCGCTCGGCTTCATGAGACGGCCCGTGAGGTGGGAGTGGAGTGTTTGGTCCGGCCTTGCGGGAGCTCCACACTGGGGGGATTGGCCACCCAGGTGGACGTGTTGGCGAAGGGGATTGCGGAGGTGCTAGGGGAGGTCGACGAAGTGTCGAAGGACTCGTCGTACGACCTGGCCCGCCAGGTTGCGAGCCTGATCTTGGCAAGCTACCAGGCCCGCGACCCAGGCTTCAACCCCTATGTCCCCACCGACAATTTCCCCGAGGGCACCGAGGAGAACGCTCGACGCCGCGTCGCGGATGCTGTTGAGGCGATCATGGTGGGCTTCGACGGGACTCCACTGGCGTTCTCCCTTGCCTATCATGATGATGACGTCGATAATGCCGAAGTCTCCTCCGACGACCCGCCGGCTACTTAGGGCCTCTCAACTTCCGCGCTTGTTTACCTGCACTTGTAAATATTACCGTTATACTTACTTTATTGCGCTGATGCTGCGACGATTTATGGTAGCCGTCTTTACGGCTTGTCCGTGTCTTTATTATACTTCCTGCATGCAAGTTTTGCTTTTCGATTAGTGACATTTTTGATGTAAAAAAGATGGTTGCTACGGCTCCCTGTCTCTATCTGTCCTTTGTCGTGGGAGCCGGTCCGAGCTCGGGCGGCATGCATCGGCCGTTACTGGCGCATTCCTCAGGGCTCCGGGTGAAGACAAGGGCATAATGGGCCAGCGGGGGCGGTGCAATGGGGGGATCGAGACTGGCGTGACAGGACGTCCACCCAAGCCCGCAGGCATTGACCACCCCGGGACACAATATACAATGTTGCCTTCACCCTCCACACCTTTAGGGCATTTCAGCTAGGGCGGGCATGGCCCGAACATCGCAGGACGCAGCACCCCGTACACATTTTTCAGATAGAGGTAGAGAAGCTTGCGTCAGACCCGGCTGCTATAAAGACATGCAAGATACGAAAAATGCAATAAAAAGTGCCCATTATCTTTGCCGATTGGAAAATGGCAACCGTGCCCACATATATATACGGAGTATATATGGAGCCCCCGGCCAGCTTGTCGTACGCGTAGTGGCGACTGGTTGGCCTAAGCTTTTGGTTAGCTTTGGCTTGCCCATTCCCTGCATATCATTCCACTGTTTGGTTAGTTGGTCATGGAAAGAAAATGGACAGAGCGACTCCCTGCTCTTGTTCTGTTCGTGCGATTGGGAGCTGGTCCGGGTCCGGGCAGCGCGCGTCAGCCGATGACCGGTGCCTTTATTGAGGTTTTGGGCGTGGGCGAGGGCATGCAGAGCCAGCGGGGGCAGCCCGACGGAGGGATCGGGACTGGCGTGACATGACGTCCACCCGAGCCCCCAGGCGTTGACCACCCCGGGGCGCGTGCATGCATCAACGCCTTACTTTTGACCCTCTTAGGGCTTACCAGCATTGGGCGGGCAGGGCCGGGACATCGCAGGAAGTCAGCATTCGTGATGCACGTTTCAAAACAAGGAGAGGGAAAGCACACTGTACTTTTAACAATTTGTGAAGACGCAAAATAAAAGCATAGTTGTATGTTCGTGGTGACTTGAGGCGATGATCATATTTGTATATATATGTTGAGGGAGCCCCCGCCAACTTGGCGCACACATTGTGGCGGCTTAGTTGGCCTTAGTTTTTGTTTATATGGTGCACCATGCGGCTTACGGGTAAAACTTGCGCAGGTGGGAGATGTTCCACGGGTTCGGCAACGGTGTGCCGTCCTCCATGGCTAGGCGAACTGCTCCGGGGCACGGAGCGCTTATGACTTTGAATGGACCTTCCCACATTGGAGACAACTTGCTCAGCCCTACCCGTGATTGAACACGGCGCAGGAAGAGGTCATTGACTTGCAGTGTTCGTGGGTCGACCTTTCTTTGATGACAGCGGCGGAGGCTTTGCTGATAACGGGCCGCGCGTAGCGCCGCGTGGCGCCGCCTTTCCTCTAGGTAGTCCAGGTCATCATGACGCAAGTTGTCTTGGTCGGCCTCGGTGTAGAGAGTGGCTCGTGGCGATCCCAGAGTGAGCTCAGAGGGCAGGACCGCTTCTGCTCCGTAGACCAGAAAGAACGGTGTTTCTCCAGTCGCTCGGCTTGGGGTTGTTCGGTTGGCCCACAGTACTGCTTGCAGCTCATCAATCCAGGATTCTCCGTGCTTCTTGAGCTCATTGTAGGTCTTTGTTTTGAGGTCTTTTAAAATTTCCGCGTTTGCTCGCTCGGCTTGGCCATTGCTTTGTGGGTGAGCGGGCAAGGCGAAGCAGAGCTTGATGCCCATGTCTTCGTAGTACTCGCCAAATAGCTCACTTGTGAATTGGGTGCCGTTGTCCGTGATGAGCCTGTTGGGGACCCCGAACCTTGCCGTGATGCCTCTCATGAACCGTACCGCCGAATGCTTGTCGATGACGCCCACAGGATGGGCTTCGGACCACTTGGTGAACTTGTCGATCGCCACGTATAGAAACTTGTAGCCGTTGTGCGCCTGCTACAACGGGCCCAAGATGTCCAGCCCCCAGACCGCGAATGACCATGAGAGCGGAATGGTTTGCAACGCCTGGGTCGGTTGATGTGTCTGTTTGGCATGGAATTGGCATGCCCGGCACCGCCGCACGAGGACAACTGCATCCTCAAGCGTGGTGGGCCAATAGAAACCTTGGCGGAAGACCTTCCCTGCCAAGGTTCGGGAGGCTGAGTGCGCTCCGCACTCACCCTCGTGGATCACGGCTAGAAGCTCGAGACCCTGTTCCCGAGTGATGCACTTCATGAGTACTCCGTTGGCACCGCGCCGGTAGAGTGTCCCTTCCACCAGCACGTACCTTTTGGAGATGCGGGCGATGCACTTGCTTTCCTCACAAGGTTCGGGCAATGATCCGTCCTGCAGGTACGCCTGGATTTCAGAAATCCAAGCCATATGGCGCGGAACGTTGGTTCCGGTGGGGTCAGGGTGTGGCCGACCCGTCCAGTCCGGAGTGCCGAGACCATCCGACTCCCGCCCAGGGGGCGGTTCGGGGCGCGCCGACGGCTCCGTGAGCCTTTCTTCGAATGCGCCTGGCGGAACAGGGGCGCGTGCTGATGCGATCCTGGATAGCTCATCCGCCAGGGTGTTGTCTTTTCTGGGAACATGGCGTAGCTCGAGACCATCGAAATGGCGCTCCATCCGGCGCACTTCCTTCACATATGCCTCCATCTGAGGATCGGTGCATTGGTACTCCTTGGAGACCTGGTTCACGACTAGCTACGAATCGCCGAGGATTAGCAGGCGACGGATGCCCATGGCCGATGCCGCCCGCAGCCCTGCGAGGAGACCTTCATACTCCGCCATGTTATTTGTGGCCCGGAAGTCGAGCCAGACAACGTACCAAAGCACATCGCCCGTCGGGGAGGTTAGGGCGACGCCCGCGCCAGCCCCGTGCAGGGTAAGCGAACCATCGAAGTTCATTACCCAATGCATGGTCCACTGACCATGATCTGCCACACTCTCGGGCTCGCCCCATGGGGCTGATCGCTATCAGTCAGCGGAGTCCATTCTGCCACGAAATCGGCCAGTGCTTGGCTTTTGATCGCGTGGCGGCCCTCAAAATGTAAGTCGAATTCTAACAGCTCTATGGCCCACTTGACTACCCGTCCCATGCCCTCTCAGTTATGCAAGATCTGTCTGAGAGGGTAGGACGTGACCACTGTTACCCGATGTGCTTGGAAGTAGTGGTGCAGTTTCTGGGAGGCCACGAGCACTACGTAGAGCATTTTTTGGGCCTGCGGATAACGTGTCTTCGCGTCCCGTAGCGCCTCGCTGACAAAGTAGACTGGCCGCTGCACCTTGGGGGGGCCTTGATTACTCTGTCAGGGGCAGTAGGTTTGGGCATCCTGTGGCTTGCATCTTCGGTGTCCGGGGCCGTCGGGCCACTACTCCTTCCGGGGCCCTTAGGGCCGCGCTGGGTAGGAGGGGTCCGTTGGGCTCCCGGACTTGGGGGCGGGGCGCTGCTTCGGGGCTCAGGGGGCCCTAGGCCACCTCTGATTCCGAGGGCTTCCTCTGCCGGCACCGTCCTGAAGTTTTCTGCCTCCGGGTTATGCGGGGTTGGGGGCAACTGAGAGACTAGCTCCTCGTCACGCTCCACAACCAGTGCTGCACTGATCGCCTGAGGGGTTGCTGCTAGATATAACAGGAGCGGTTCTCCTTGCCGTGGGGCTACCAATATGGGTGTAGAAGAGAGATAGTGCTTGAGCACACCCAAAGCCTTTTCCGCTTCATCCTTCCACACGAAGGGGCCTGTTCGTTTAGCAGTTTGAATAGGGGGAGCGCTCGCTCTCCCAGCCTCGAAATGAAGTGGCTCAGGGCAGCGACACATCCAGTGACTTTCTGCACATCCCTGAGTTTTCTGGGGGGTGCATCTCCTCTATCGCTTTTATTTTTGCGGGGTTGGCCTCAATGCCTTGATCAGAGACCAAGAACCCCAAGAGTTTATCTGCTGGCACTCCGAACACACACTTCTCCAGGTTTAACTTCATGCGTGAGGATCGGAGGTTGTTAAAGGTTTTCGCCAGATCCGCGAGCAAGGTCCCTCGGTGTTGCGACTTGACCACCAAATCATCTACGTATGCCTCAACATTGTGCCCCACCTGGTCTTTGAGCGTGATGCGGACACCACGTTGGAATGTAGACATTGCTTTTTTCAAACCGAAGGGCATGGAGGTATATCAAAAGGCACCCATAGGGGTAATAAATGCAGTTTTTTCCTCATCTTCCTCTGCCATGCGGAATTGATGATAGCCAGAGTATGCATCTAAGAAACATACTAGGTCACACCCCGCAGTGGAGTCGACTATCTGGTCTATTCGTGGCAGGGGGTAAGGGTTTTTAGGACATGCCTTGTTGAGGTCAGTGTAGTCAATGCACATGCGCAGCTTGCCGTTGGCCTTCGGGACAACCACCGGGTTGGCCAACCACTCCGGATGCAACACTTCCCAGATGAAGCCGACCTCCTGGAGCCGGGCCACCTCCTCACGGATGAACGCCTACCGCTCCAGGGCCTATTTCCTCACCTTTTGTCAGACCGGTCGTGCATCCGGATATACTGTGAGTCGGTGTTCGATCACCTCCCTGGGGACTCCGGGCATATCCGACGGCTTCCACGCAAACACGTCAGCATTTGCCCATAGGAAGGAGATGAGCGCGTCTTCCTATTTGGGGTCCAAGTTCCCGTCGGATCTGGCGGTCTTGGATGGTTCGTTGCCCAACTAAATGGGCTTGATCATCACCACATCGGCGGAGATGATGCGCTTCTTGGGGGCCCGGGAGCCCGAAACCTCTCCCTGAAGGCCTTTGGGCTCATCTCAGTCGACCGCCGCTGCATCGTCCACACGCGCCTCCGCGTAGTACAAGGCGGTCTTGATATCGACGTGGATGGTGATGGGGCCTCCGGGGCCCGACATCTTGAGCTGACGGTAAGCGTAGTGAGTGGCCGCCATGAACTTCACGAACGCCGGTCTCCCGAGCACGGCGGTGTAGGGCAGATTAAGGTCCGCCACGTCGAAGTCGATCCGCTCAATGCGGAAGTTGGAGGGGCCCCCGAACATCACCGGCAGTGAGATCTGCCCGAGGGGCCACACTTTCCCAAGGGTTACCCCAATGATGGGGTAATACGGTCCGAGAACCATCCCCGGAGCCTTAATTACCTTGAAAGCCTTCTAGGGGAGTATGTTGAGGGCCGCGCTTCCGTCGATTAAGACGCGGGCAACCCTGACATTGCAGATGGTGGGTGAGGTTACGAGGGCCAGGTGGCCACTGCGTGCAACGCTCGCCGGATGGTCTGTTTGGTCGAAGGTGATCGGCACCCCCGCCCATCGTGATCGTCACGCCGCCTCATGGGACGGCACGGCGGCCAGAAGCTCGTGCCTCATGGTCTTGAGATCGCGTCTGCACATCCGGAAGCCTTCCTCGCCATCGATGGTGGCGACGACATGCTTCGGGTCCTGGTAACCCAGGTCGTCGTCTTCACCTCCGGCGGGGGCCGCGCTTTTGGTCTCCTCGCGCCGATCGTCTGAGGGCTCCGCCGGGGCTTTCCCCTTGCGGCGGGCCTCCTTCTCCCTTTCCCTCCTCTTCTGTTTGTACATCTGGACGTGCTCGGCCAGATTCTTGACAGAATGGCACTCGGAGAGGTCGTGACGGGAGGTTTGGTGCACAGTGCACCACTTGTCCCGGACTGGCCGTGGGGGTGAGGGTCTGGGGTGCGCTCGCGATTGCTCGCAGTTTTGCCCTTTCGCTTGGGCTTCTCTGTATCGTCGGCGGCGAGGACGTGGCCCTCTTCTTCGTCGCGTGGTGACTTTCGCTTCCGCCGACGCTCTCGCCGTCCCCCTGGGACTCGGTGGGGGCAACATCAGCTGAGGCGGGGGCTGGATTCTTGGGGTTCCAGACCCGAGCCTCTTCCTTGCGGGCCACCCGGTCAGCTAGCTCGAAGAGCTCGGTGGTTGTCCGGGGCCTTGGACTCGATCTTCTCCAACATGGTGTTGTGGCATACGCCACTCCTAAAAGCAAAGATCATTGCCTGGTCGGTGAGGGACGGTATGGTGTTGCGTACCTGGCAGAAATGCTAGATGTACTTGCATAGGGACTCGTCGTCCCCCCGTTGCACCATGTGGAGGTCAGCCTCCAGTCCTGGGAGCGGATACGTGCCCTAGAAGTTAGAGGTGAACTACCGACACAAGTCGTTCCAAGAAGTGACGGACTGCGGGGGCAAGTTCATCAGCCAGGAGCGGCCCTGGCCCTTGAGCGCCATGGGGAAGAAGTTAGCCATGACGCGCTCATCGCCTCCAGCAGCCTCGATGGCCGTGGTGTAGATATGGAGGAATTCGGTGGGGTTCACCGTGCCGTCGTATTTCTCCGTGAGGGCCGGCCTGAACTTGCTGGGCCAGCGCACGTCACGGAGACTGGAGACAAAGGCACGACAGCCATTGCCAATGGACAGTGGTGTCGAGGGCTAGGGGCACTCTTGGGCACCACAGAATACCCCGTGGCGGGGCAGTTGTAGCCACTTGCCGTGTCCTTGAGGGCTCTTCCTGTAGCGGGGCCTGCGCGGCCGCTCGCCGGGGGTTTCCGCCTCCCGAGGAGGAAGCGCAATCTGGAACCTGACTCGCGCGACATGCGTCACGGAGCTGCTCAATACGGACGCGCGCATCTGGGTCCGCATATAGCGAATCACGTGGCACGTCCGGCTGTTCAGCTGCCGCTGGGGCCTCTGGGGCCTGCGCAGCGGCAACGGCTCTCCTCGCGCGTCGACGCGCCGAAGAGCTGACCGTGGCGTGTGAACCACGTGAGCGGTGGCCTGAGTAAGCTAGGTCAGCAGCCAGCTGACGCTGCGCTGTGCTGACCAGCTTAGCCACATCATCGAGCCAACGCCGAGCGTTGGTCCCTCGCCCGGAGTCACCGGGGATGACGCAAGAGCGTCTCGGCTGCCTGGAGGGCGCCTTTAGGCGTGCCAAACTCTAGACTGCGATGGGCATCGCCTAGACGCTGCCGGACGCAGTCCAGAGCCGGCGGCCGCACCGGCGGCTCCACGAGACGCCCGCTCTCCTCTGCCCTCAACCGCTATTTCAATGGGGGGCGGCGGAGCTGCTTCAGCCGTGGCCGCGGCCGGCGGAGGGGAAGAAGACAGTGGACGCACCCTCCCGTCTGTGCGGTGATGTCGAAAGTTGGGGCTGTGCTCGCCTGTGTTGATTTCTTCGATCTCCTTTCAGCACAGGGCCGTGCACCATGCCAGTGATGCAAGCAGATATCCTTCAGCACCGGGCGGGAAGAGCAACGATTCAACGATCGACATGCGGGGATCCAGGGGACCCCCTTTTTTGGTTTGGCACAGGGGTGCGGTACACCGAGGCTTGAGCTAAGGAGAACAAGGTGGGCAGGAGAAAAGCCCACTAAACACTGATGACACCAGGGTTTATACAGGTTCGGGCCGCCGGGGAAGCGTAATGCCCTACTCCTGTTCTTGTTGTTGATATGGCGGATGAAGGATTACAAGAACGAGTTCTTTCCTGGGTGGGGCTAGAGCTGATGACTAAGATGCACTGCAACGTGAATCTATACTTGTGATCACCTGGGAATGAGCCAACCTACTTTATAGGGGACCTGGGCCTCCTTTTATAATGCAAGGGGTCACCACAGTAGCCTTGGGTTTCCCCTCCCCCACTCTATACCGTGGAGCAGTTCTTGTCCTGTCTTGTCGGGGGTCTACCCCTACGCCTGTTCAGATCGCCACGTTGCGAGAGTTTTTGAACAAACCGAGTACACGGACGCCATGCTTCTGACGAGAGGGGGGGAGGCGGTTGACCACCTACTCCAGCAGGGCCCACCTGTCGGCGGCCCCCTGTCTGGGGCGGAGACGACGCAACATCCCCTGCACCCGCACATTCTCTCTCCCATGCGGCCGCTTTTGCATTAAATGCGACGGTGACAAACCGGGGGGGTGGGGCGTGGGTGAGCTGACGGTGCTATCAGCCCGTGACAGCCGATGAGGACTTCCTTGCACCCTTTCTGCGTGGGACGAAAGGTGATGATGATCACTGACGAACGCGCCTCACATCGCATTAAATGCGATGGGGCTGCGCCTGTCCGCCGCATTAATTATGGCAGCTGGGCTCACCTCTCCCACGGGAGAGGGAGAGGTGCGGGTCGAAGGGGTAGGGGTTCTGGTAAGCCCGAACCCTGTGTTGTGTCAGAGAATGGCCTTCGGGCAGCCTCCGGGTCGACCCCTCCCTCGGGTTGCCACGTGGCCGCCCGTGGTCCGGTCCGCTATAAATCGTTGAGGCATGTCAGCAGGGTGCCTTGGCGATGAAGGCACCTTTCTTCTCAAGATATCCCTATCTGATGATACCCCCGGGCCCATATCACCGACACCGCTATAGAGAGGGGGTGAATCTATAGGTTAAAAATACCCCCAAAATTTATGCGAAAAATCTCGACCTAGTCGACCATAGTCATTCATAAAGACTAGATCGAAATAGGGAGATAGAAGAAAGACAAGAGAAGAAATATCTTGCGCTCGACACGAAATTTTTAACCCATGGCTATGCGTAAGTCGAGATTGCAAGATCAAATCAAGATTGCAAGATCAAAGAAAGAACAATTGCCGAAATTAAAAAGACAATTCAACAAGTCGAATTTCATAGCAAATTTCCAATTTCATTCATCGAAATGAAATTTACAAAAGCTCAGTTTAAGCCTTCCATAAGTTCCCTTAAGAACCAAAACCCTAACAAGGTCTAGATTAAAAGCTCTCACATGAATAAGAGAGAATACATCTTCAAATCTCTCCAAGTGATCTCTCAACTAGTTCTTCCCAAGGTAAATACATCTCCAAATCTCTCCAAGTGATCTCTCAACTAGTTCTCCCCAAGGTTCACCTTCTCTCTTAGTCATGACCCCTTTTAATAGCCAAGGGAGGCAGCCACAACCCCATGGGAAAGTCCCAAAATGCCCTAAGGGCGAAACCCTAATCCTGGAGCAATTTCAGCCTTCAAATCAATTTTGGACGCCCCAGATTGAGCCACGTCGCCACCACACGATCTGCCTCAGCCGATCCCGTCCATTCGCAGAGAATCCGAAGAGTTCCCGAACTCACGCGTGTGCGCGCGCCGCGAACCGCCGGATCCAGCCACGCGTCAGTGATCCGACAGTCAATCCGTGTCGCTTCCTTCTCAACCAATCCGCGTGCGCCGTCAGCCACGATCGATCCGCGACCTCGCCTCCGCGCAAATCCGCGAGCGCCACGTGTCCCGTACAGACACGGTTTCCCGCTCGCGCCGACCGCATCGCCTCCACACGAATTGCCGCTTGCCGCGTGGCCCGTGCGGCTCCCGCGCGCGCCGCGCGAGACCACGTCGTCTCCGCGTTCGCCACGTGTCGCCACGCATCGGCCTGCGCTCGCGTCGGGGAGGTGCGTCGGCCTGCGCTCGTGCCGGGGAGGCGCGTCGAGACCGCGTGTGCCCGCGCCTCTGACGCATCACCACGGGTCCCCGCGTGACCTAGCCGTCAGCCGCCGTTGCTGAAACGGGCCGGGCCGCATGCTGTTGTTGCCGATGTAGAAGTCCATTTTGCATCGTTTTGAATTCTGATTTCAGTCCTTTTGACTTGGGTATCAAATTTGCGACGATCTCCCGCCACGACGTCCATCCACCGTGTATACTTGCGTCCCAGCTTTTTACCCGACATCTTTGACCGTGCTAGATCCCAACTCTCCTGAGTTTGATCCCGGTCCACCGTTGACCAAGGCTGACCCCAAGTAAACCTGCACACAAATAAACCGAAACATCGTCTTTCGGACATAGATATCGCAACCTGACCTATGTTAGTCAACACAGACACTTCTTGGACACTTGCCAATTTTCCATCATAATAGACCAAAAGCCACACTTGGTCTCACATAAACGATTGAATTATGATTCAATACCTGCAAGTACCCAGTACTTTGTGTACGACCGTAAAAACTTCTTTTTATGTTTTGAAACATTTGGCACTGGAGGATCAACATGCAAGTCAGTCACACACAACAATGACCAATGCAATGTCGCGGTAAGCTAATTTAAGTTAATTAGGTGATGACGCAGCGTGTGCACATCACTACCGGAAAACGGTATTTTGCCGTGCGTG
>CM002483.1:4228962-4251100 GCA_000325765.3 Leersia perrieri
GCCTTTGCCGTGCGCATAGGAAAAAACCGCACGGCAAAGGCTTTGCCGTGCGGATTTGGGGCTTTGCCGTGCGCTTCAGGCGCACGGCAGACACCCGGTTTCCCGTAGTGCATGCTCGACATTAGTGGCGGTGTTGAAGGCATCTGTGACGAGGAAGACGACCGAAAGAGATCCTCCATTGGTGACAGATGTCTCCATCCTTTTCGTTTATAGTTACAAATCTTTGGAAGGAATTAAGGGTTAGTTATACGTACGTACACGTGGGAGATGGACCACAATCATTCCAAATAAAGGTTTCTTAATTGTTGTCTTTCGTACAAGTTTTGACTAATCATAATCCGAGGATCAAGGAGAGGAAAGGAGTGACCTTAATTTAATCAAAGGTGGCATTACTTATCTATCACATTATATATTATTAAGATGTTTTTTATGTGTCATGCTCCTTAATGTCTTCTCCTTTATGGGAACACAAAACTATGATATTTAATCAAAGAAAGAGAATTTACCACGGCAACTCAGATAAAAATAGTGGATACTGTTCATTATATGCAAAGTGTATAAATATGCAGTTATATATATGGTCTCTGTCAAAATAGTACAGTATCGATTTCTCACAATCAAAATTTATCTCTAAATATATCTTCTACTCCTTGTCTTGGTTATTTTTATCGCCTTTCTTAATCTCAATAATGGAAGTGCTTATATTTTCGAGTGGAGAAAATATATTTGAAGGGCTTCAAACAAAAGATGTACTCCCTATGTAACATAGGTAGTTTTATACTTCTTGAAGAACGACCGGTAATATTACCAATATAATTTGTAAAAATTTTAACTAGCTCTATGGAATATATTTCAATATGAAAATTAGGGTAGTTTGGTACTTTTAGCTAGCTTAGTCGATTAGGCGATAGCTTGCCTGCCATCACATGGGCCAACTTATAGTTTAGGACACGTAATGTACGACGGATCACATCACGAGATCTATATCGGATTAAGCTACATGGTGCGCTCTGATCTTGTCTGTTAAGCTAGCTAGTTTTGCATGCACACGCGGCCCCTGATCAATCGATGATCGACGCCTAGCTAGCTAGGTTTGATCGATAGGGCCATCGATCGATTGGTCGTTGGTGAGAACTGTAGCATCAAATAAAGCGTTGTTGAGATTCTTAAACAGCAAGTGCACATGAACTGCATACTACGTGTGCGTGCCCTAGATAGCGAGCTAGTTATACGTTATTATCAAGCTCATTATTCGAGGGGACACGTCTGTCGATCGATCGATGTGCTTGCTTCAGCTTAATTCAACCGGCAATTATACAATGGAAAGTATTCGATCAGCTAGTAAGTACATATTTTCTCACTTAGGCTTGCGGTCGACTTTTGGTCACACTGTGATCGCAGAGCGAAACGTATCATATGCATATTGCCGTGATCGCAGAGCGAAACGTATACAAACCGGCCGGCAGGGCGCCGGTTGGTCAGTGAAGTTTTAGATTCGGTTTGCTAATATTATTTTGCGACAACACTTTGCGCCAAAATATGTCTAAGTTGGTGTGACAATATACTTTGGCTAGCAGAAATGAATTATATCATATATAATATTACCATCGTTTTTCAAATTAATAATATCATGTGGGGCAACTGAAATTCTCTCCCTGTTATAAGTATTTAATATTTAGAATAAGATTCATCAAACTAAATATTTTGTCCATGAACGGAATAGCGCCATATACTTGTCCTATAGTGCATGCCTAAATTTATCGCACCACATCTTAGATCGATGCCCCCATAGCATTTTTTTAGCATATGCACCATATCACAACCGTGTATTGCCCCAATTTTTAAGCATTATATATCCACAATTTTCTAAGCACTATTCCGTATATCATACTTAGTTGTATAATTTTCTTAACTTTTGGTGCTTACCTTTTTCGTCACACTTTTTTGTACGTGCTGAACTTAGCTAAAGATAGGCGTGCAAACTTAGCCGTGAACCACCATGCGATCTAGGGCTAGAAGCACAGTAATCTCACATGTGTGGCGCGAGAGGCGGCAGGTCGCTGCCGGCCTGAACATGCTCTGGTGACGAAAGCTATATCGATCTGCGTTGCATGCATGCAAGCACGCAAGAATGATTAGTTGGCTTATGATTATCCTATTAATATGTGGCTGAGAACTGCTAAACTGGGTTGGGACCATCCTCACACCTACATGGTGCTGGCAAGCTACTCTCCCTCCTTTCACACCTATGACGTTTTGAGCTTTAAAGAGCCATAATGTCATAAAAAAAACTGGAGGGAGTATATGCTATGGATGATTGGTACATATATATAGGGGTAAATACAGATTGATCATTCCATCAATATGACGACTAACGCAATAAGAGTATTGTTTCTCTTTGATCACTAATATATTCCTGCTTGGTTAGATTAAGATGAACAACTTATGTTTACAATATATATAGTATATATTTAGCTGTGATCGGATGACTTTTTGCATTTATGCTTTTCAGCAGTTGCCCATGAACAATTGGGCAGCAAAATACATTGGTACGAACTGCTGCTGCCAAGCAACTAGCTGCAGCTGATCATCAGCAACAACCATTCGATGAGAGCCTTTGATAATATGATATTACCATATTATTTAAAAATTAGAAAAAATCCATTTTACACCCCTGAACTCTTCACTTTGTCTAAAATACACCCTCAAACTTCAGATCCAGACATTTGACACCCCTGAACTTTCAAAACCGTACAAAATACCCCTCGAGTGGTTTTAACTGGTTTTCAGCCACGTTGCGCTGACGTGTCGGTCTAGTCAGCTTAAAAAATATAAAAAGGTGGTGGGGCCTACATGTCACTCCGGGCCTCGTCTTCCCGACGACCGCTGCCGCTCCTTAGGTTACCACACCACCCGTAGCCCGACGACGCTTAGAGGTGTGAGGAGGAGGGGGAGGGGCAATCGGGGAAGTGAGGGGCTAGAGGCGCTCTGCGCCTGAGTCTGCCCCGTCGTGTCAGAGTCCCCGTCACCGCTCGCGCTCGGATACGGCGGGCCTGAGCATCACCGCCGATTGTCGTCGTCGTAGCCTCCTCCTCCACCGCCGGAACCTTGCCTCGCTCGCCGCCAGAGCCTCGCAACGCGGCTAGCCACCGCATCCTCTCCCTCCCACCGCCACTGCGCCCTCCTTCCTAGTCGGCACCGCCGTGCGTGCCGGGCCAACCACTGCCGGATCCACGCTAGCCAGGCCTGTCGCCGCCGGATCCGGTGGTCCTGAACACCGCTACCGCGCCACTCCCCCCTCCTGCCATCACCGTCGTGCTCCAATCCTCTGTGATGTGCTGCATCTAGGAGAGTGAGGGGTAAAGGAAGAGGATAGAGATTGACGTGTGGGCCCCACTATTTTTTAAAGCTGACTGGACTGCCACGTGACCGAAAAACAGACTAAAACCACCTGAGTGGGGTATTTTGTACGGTTTAGATAGTTGAGAGGTGTGATTTGTCTGGTTTTATAGTTGATGGTTGTATTTTAGATAAAATGAAGAGTTCAGGAGAGTAAAATGGACTTCTCCCTTAGAAATTTTATAATCTTTTTATGCAGAGGCTCGAGTTGTTAAATTTGGAGATGAATAGTCTCACGATAGTAATTTAAAAACGGATCGAGTGCTTAAGATGTCCATTTCAACAACAGAACATAGGCCATAATTACATCGGTAAGTATGATGGTGCAGTATTGAACATGTAAGCATTGTTCAAATGTACCGGTTTGGCGAAAGGGAGAAAAAATAGCAGTGCACGTAAAACGAGAAACATTATTACTATTAGCTAGCTATTTTAAACATAAAAAATACTCCCTCCGTCCTGTTTTTCGCAAAGTCAATATTTGAAAATTTTGACTAATAGTTAAACTAATTATAGGTGTTTAGTGTTATGCATGTGACATCGTTAGATTTGTATGAGTGTATTTTCATATGATATAAATTTTATATGTTTGATAATTTCTTATAGAATAAATTAATGGTCAAAGTAGAGTATCGTAGATCGTGTATAATTGAAATACGTCTTATATTTAAGGACGGAGAGAGTAGATTAATTTTGTTTTTTTAAACAACCTTTATGTAGATTTTTTAAAAGTAAATCCGTTTAGCAGTATGAGAAATGCGCGCACAAAAAAGAGGCTTAAAAACTCTGTTTAAGTTTGAGCTGCAGTTTTTTTTCTGGTTCATCCAAACACGCCCGAAATATGTTCATGTGCATGCGCACGACCTGGAAGCAGTATCGACTAGTTTATATACGGACTATTAACCAGGTCACACCTTATTATTCATGCATATATACGTTCGATCCCCTCTTAATTATACCCTCTCGCGCGATTGGTTGTTGCAGAAAATAGAAGACGACGAAACTATGATGGAATAATTCTTGTATCATCCAGACAATCATGTGCCTTCTAGAAATTCTAAAACGTTACTTCTAGAATTCATTGAAGTGTCTTTTGGTAAAGCATTTTTTTCTCCTTCAAATGAGAACATAAAAGGAAAAAGAAGAGATCACTATCGTGTGTATGCCATCAGAGCCCAGCAAGGCCCATTGCAGAAACAGTACGAACATGCATGGCTCCGGCCAGATTCTTCCTCCCTGCGCAGATCACCTTAATTATTTCCCACCCATCATTACCTTATTTCGTATTTTCTTTTGCAATATGTCATCAACAAGACACAACTAATATTACATAATAAAAATGCTATGAGCCTAATGATGATGTTACGTCTGTGTCTCTAAACAAATATATTGATAGCTTAACTACTAGTAGAAAGTTACAAATATTGATTTCTTTTTTTGGGGGGTAAACAAATATTGATTTCTTGAAATATATAAATGTGCAGGTTATATTTATATGGAATATGAGTTATTACAGTGTTAACCTTAGTCTATTCCTTTTATATACTTTAAATAATGAGTTTTGGGTTAGAAGTATCCACCAAGTATCAGAAAAGTATCGAGAATAAATTTAGTTATTTGCAAACATAATAATCATCAATACATGTCCGATATCTGAGAGTATCAAATACATACTTATTTGTATCCAATAGGGATGCAATAGGTATTAATTAACGTAGGCAAAATTCATGCTACAAACCTATTTGACATGTCATGCGTGGAAATGCAACCATTAGGTCCTTTTGAATCACAGGATTGCAAAAACAGAGAAATATAAAAAACACAAGATTTTTACATGAATATAAGTGCAAAATAGAGAATTACAAAACACAAAAAATACAGAAATGACTATATTTATTTAGACCGCAGAAAAGACACAAGAATTAATATAAAAGAAATATTAAAGAAAAGTTTTCATGAGGTGGCACCACATGTTAAAATCCGTCCAAAACTTACGGTAACAACCCATTCATAGGATTTGATAGAGTTCAATTCTTTGTTTCAAAAGCTAGTTTAGGAAAAAAAAGTCTATAGGAATAAAATCATACAAAATTCATGTGATATTCATTCAAATCAAAGGGGGGCTACAAGTCTATTTCAAGGACCTGAATCCTCTATCGTACGACTGGCTTGAGGGTATTGGTCCACTTGTCAGTGACCGTCACTACACGGCCAATGCTATAGAAAATCCCCATCTATATTTTATACTTGAATGAGAAACTTTTCCCTGAGCCAGTCCAGTGCCGTCAACAATTTCTCTCGTTCTTGCAGAACGGTTGGCTGCTCATCGGATAGCTATTATCAATTCAACAATGGCATAGTAGGTGAGGAGGCGAGGGGCCTGCAACGTGATGCCTTTCGTCTTGTCAGGCTACTTCATATATCAACCTCGAAGATGCTGGCCTAAGCTGGCCGCCTCGGTAGGATCCTTGGGCCCTGCTTGGCTAAATCTATATATTGATTTATTTGATCTGATTTGATTTTTGATTAATTTTAGAGATTTTCTTTGGCACGACCGGCAACTATATATGCAGCTACGCTGCAGCTGTTTCTGCTGGCACACAACAGTAACCAACACCATATGCCCTATATGGGCTGCCGCAGTCACAACCACCACAATGTGAGGGCCTTTGTCACTTGTTGTGCCTTTTTTTTCAGCAATAGACGGGTGTGTATCTTTTTTATTATTAAGAAGGAGAGTTAAGCCATCCCGACAATACAAGCAGCTATATGTACAAGAGCTGAAACAAAAAGAAAATTATAGGAGAAAAAGAAAAGAAAAAACTCCTAGTAACAAAAGTCGATCTATCGCATCATCCATTTGTGACCAGTGTTGCTCAAGGGCACGCTAAAACCGCGCCCCCACCTACCGCCAGAGGGGCGCTTCCTCTGTCGCGGAGGCTGCAACTTCCCTCATGGTTTTTGAGACGCCGTCAAAGAGTACTCGACGGTTTCGCTCCTTCCATATTGACCATGCAATGAGGATTATGACTGTATCAAAGCCATGCCGGAAACTCTCGCACCAAGAGATGAAGCTTGATTCGGCACTTGGGAAGCAAGATGAGAGGCCGAGAGAGGATAGGACAAGTCTCTAGAGCTGTCGTGATTCATCACAACTTACCAAGATAGTACGATCTAGTGATTCATCCTCGTGGTTGCAAAGGACGCAAGTCGCATTGTGCGGCAATCCATGTCTCTGCAATCGAGCGGTCGTCCAACAATGATTGTGCACCGCAAGCCAAGAGAAGTAGCGACACCATTGTGGTGCATGATTCTTCCAAAGAAGCGATGGAAGAACTCACACCTGGCAAAGAGGTGCGAGTAAGCCGACCGGGTTGTGTAGATCCCAGATGTTTCCCATCGCTAGGTGAAGTGATCATCCTGGTCATTCAGGTGAACTCCATGAATGTGTGGTCGCAACTAAAGAAAATTGAAGTATGTCCTGAGCAACCAAAGCGTATTTAAGGTCCTTGATCCATTGTCGGCCGGCCAATGCCTGGGCAACCATTCGTTAGTTACAAACATGAGTCATCACCCGAGAATAGAGATCAGGCGCCAAAGATTTGATCGAAGTCCTATTGATCCTTGACTGTTGCCAAGATGGCACGACATGCCCACTGTTGCTAGGTCGCGCTCTACAGCAAAGCACGGTATGGAAAGGCCGTGCCAGAGTCTGTTTGGCTCGGTTATGCTTGGAGATTTGGGATCCCCATCCCACCAAACTCAACAGGGGTGCACACTTCTGTCCAGGCGAGCTGACAGTGGCCGTCGCACGCTTCCGTGCTTTTTTTCCACAGGAAATTTCTCCTGATGCAATCAATTCCATTGAGCAGCCAGGCTGGAGCCTAGAGGGTCGATGGCGATGAGGAGATAAAGGGGAATTGAACCGAGAACTGCTCGAGCAAGGGTTGCGCCGCTAATTGGGGCCAGCTGCTCTACCTTCCAATAGGGTAGTTGCCTGGCCACCGAATCAAGAAGCGGCTGTAGATCGGAGCGATATGGCTTGGAAAAGGAGAGAGGGAGGCCCAAATACTTGCAACGGAAAGCAACAATCGGATAGGGCAGCCATGTTGAGAGGGTTGCATCATCATCCACATCGCATCGATTTGGGATTGATGAGCACTTTTCCGTAGTTTATGTGCAGTCCAGAGGCTTCACCAAAGAGTTTCATAATTGTTTGCGTCACCTCAATCTCATCCATAGAAGGGAGACGGAAGATCACCACATCGTCAACGTAGAGGGGCATCCGGTTGGGAATAGGCAGCTGTTGGAGTAGTCCCTCACCCTGCGCCATCAGGAACATAGCGTTGAGGACATCAATGGCTATAACGAACAACATCGACGACAATGGGTCGCCCTGACGCACACCATGGCAGTGTTGTATGTCCTCCATCTAGCACTCCATTGAGCATGATGCGAGTTGACAAAGTGAGAAAGAGGATGGAGAGCCACTTGTGCCACCGTCGCTCGAAACCATGATGGCAAAATACTTAAAGAAGAAATTGCTAGGATAGAGAGTCGAAAGCATGAGCAAGGTCGAGCTTGAGACTCACGGCCCCTTTTTCTGTTTTTTTAAGAATGGAAATGCTCTATTTAATCTTTGCTAAATAGTACTATATTTCTTAACTGATACTAAGTAGGCAAATGGAAATTGTGTACAATATTATTCTTAAGTACCACAATAAAGAATTGAAATTACCTTGGTAGGAAAATTTGATCCTTGGCTCATTGAGACACAGATCTCAAGCACTAGACGCACCTCATGAGCTAGCTTTTTTTTTTGGGGTGCAAAAATGATTTCTTTCCGGTTGGGCCAACGGCTCCCACCTTGGGCCAACAAATGGTATCCGAGATAGGTCCACAATCCCTAGTGCATGTCCACACTCAGATGGTGTAGGCTCAAGGCCCAGTGGACCGTGAGTGTGAGGCATGTATGTGCACATGTGTGGGGTCAATTAGTGGACACGCATGTGTGAGGCCTGTATGTGTTCGTGTGTTGGGCCAGTCGGGGTTGAGGGGCACCAATATGTGATGGTAGAGATTGTTAGAATAGTCACATTGGAAGTGTAGTGGTAGTAGCACCAACTTAAAAGTGGAGTTTCTTGCCTCTTGAGCTAGCTTTTATGATGTAGAAAGGCTTTATCATTGATTAGGCCAACTTCTCATGTCTATGGACCAACAAATGGCATCAGAGCTAGATCCACAATCTTGACCCGTGCACACAGCTGGTGTAGGCCAAAAACCTAGTGGACCGTGGGTGTGAGACCCGTGTGTACCTGTGTGTGAGGCCGATCAGGGCTGAGGGGCATCAATGTGTGACGGAGGAGATTGCTGTAATAGTCTTACATTAAAAGTTTAGGGGGAGTATCACCAACTTAAAATTAAAAAAAATCCCTCATCTTATAAGCTAACTTTTAGGGCGTAGAAATGCTTCTCCTCAGTTACGCCAACAGGAGTCTGGGTTTGGTCAGCGTTGGGACAAACCTTCTCCAAAGTATCCTTTATAGTGGACTTGTGGTGCTTGACCTTACCACCAACTTCATGCATGACTCCATCCTGTCAAACATCTACTACTCAGGGATTGCTATCTATCAAACATGCATTCTAGCCCACAATTTATTCTGAAAACAATCATCCGATGAAAACCTTTCATATGGGAACTTCTACATGAAGACTTTCATGTGAAGTAGTGTATGCGCTGAGAATACACGTGCACCAAATAGCAATTCCACTATAACTATTCCGTTGTACAATTCTTCTAGAGCAATAATAATTGGATGTAGCTTCTTTGTAGTCAAGACTGGATAATCCATTATAAAAAAAAAATCTTTCTAGATCAATTTTGCTATTTGATTTTGCAGATTAAAATCAAAGGCTATAGATTGCCCTCTTTAATTGCCATTATGAGGTCATTGTTTAATCAAATCAAAGCTTGTAGAGTAGGTCGAATAGGGAGAGACGTTATCGAAGAAAATAGATCGAAGAAAGGAAGTAGAGGAAGATGAAGGGTAATTTAGTACTTTTGCATGTCAATTAACTGCAAACACAGTCTGACAATGACATGGTTACCACAAAGTGGAGAAAAAACTTGAACAAGTGGCATATAAAGGACATGCCAATCCTCAATGAAAAGTAAATATGGTAAATAGATAATTTTCTCTATCTTAATTTGGTACCTGTCCTGGATTTTGAATGATCATCAACTAAAGCGAGATGCTTGACTTTATAAAGCCAGACCAAAAATGAGGTAACCCATGACTGACCGCATGATAACCCTAGCTCACATATTTAATTTTATCTTAATTTTGTTCCCTAATTTTTGTCGTCATAGCAGTTTGGAGTTGCTATTTGTCTCCAGATGTGTGGGACTCCCTCATAATGTGTTCAGATTACTTTTTTCTTCAACTAATAAATCATTCAGAATCCTATCCTCTCACATCCACCACAAATCGAACTGATCAAAAGATAAGATTACAGTGCAGAAAAACAGGTTTCTTCCTCAATCACATTTTGAAAACAACTTTCTTTCATCTTGATTAATTCATAGGGACCCAATGGGCGATTCAAATGTCAAATTCAGTAAACAGAAAGTCATGCTCTCAACTTCTGCCTTTTTTTTTGCATGAGTATTATTATACCCAGTCTGGTTTCTATCCCAATCTTCTCCTTGATGCTTGCTTTACTCTCATGATGGTGCCATCCTGTTTGTTAGTGTCAAACCTGCTTTATTAGGTTTGGAGCAGGATCATGGTCAGGCAATTTAAAGAGAATATGTCCCCTCAACTTGCATAATCCTTGCTTCATTACGCAAGTAACTGATGCCTGCCATCTGTTAGTTCTATACTAAAAGCATTATGTCAGATGTTTCACCCAAATCTGATCCAATCTATCTGACAATGACATCCACTGTAAACTTCTCCTGACCTCTGCAGTAGTTAGGTGTATATGTTAGTGATCAGTGAGATGCTTGCATGTGTAATGACAAAACATGGGGATCAATGATTAATAGATCTTTATTGGCAGTACACCAAACAACAGGTAAACATCACAACTTGAACAAGAACTTCACTTTCAGAAAGAGAGGAAAAGAAACAACTTGTAGTAGAAGAACCAATTTAAACATTTCAGTAATTGGTTCATGCAATGCATGCAGAGCTAAACCTCATGTGCTGTACAAGGAGATAATCATGTATGTATATGTGCAGTGGATAGAGGAAGAAGAAAGTTGTGTGCTGTAGCTAGTAGCTGTGGTCTTGCCTGTCCTTGTCAGTGCCCACTGCAAACTGAATATTGTGAGCTCATCTTTCACCTTCTCCAGGCTCTGAAATCTAACCAGCAACCACATTGCCATGCCTTTGTGTCAACATAAAGCTATAAGCTGATTGCAAAAGTATGATATGATAAACCCATTCTTCTTTGTTTTTCTTATCTTATTGTGGATGGCCGATCACTAATTATCAGTCTAAGCTTACAGTAACGCCTACTTTCTGATTAAGGTACACGATCTCCATCCTTTTCTGAACCCCTTTCCTTTCTGAGGAGCACTGAAGATGGAGATGATGATCAGGTAACTTTGATGGTCCCAAAGAAAGGCGTGCTCGGAGACGGACCGGATTGGTCAGAGAGCCGGGATGTCGACATTTTCAGCTCCAGGTCAGGCATCTGGAGTTGCACTTGCACCTGAGGCTTTGCCAGCATGGTCAAGGAAGGTGAAGGCTGTGATCCTGATGAACTGCTCATCAGGTTCAGGCTTGGAGGCATTATAGCCTCATCCTTCGCTGCGCCGATACTGAGTGACATGCTAGGGATTTGCAATTCAGATGCAGATGCAGACGCTGCCATGACCATTACTGCCCTCTTGCCACCTTCAACCTGCAGAATTTGCACATGATAACACAATTAGTATATTACATGACAGACACACCCTACAATACAGTGTCATGGAACAAAAGGTGATACATGAGACATCTGAAAATTGAGCAAAGTCATGTACCACATCAAAGAGGCTGGACCTCCTCTTCTTCTGTGTCAGGCTGTTTTGCCTCAGGAAGTACTTCTGGGCATGGCTAGCGACCTGCGTCGGAGTCCGTGTCGTGACGTAGTGCCGGGAAATGCCACGCCAGTCACCTTTCCCGAGCTTGTCAAGACCGGCGAGGAACATCCGGTGCTCTTCCTCAGTCCATGGAACTCCTGAAAGAGAGCATAATTCAGGTGTTACAGATAATCATACACTTCTTGAAATGTTAACAACTCCTATGGTGAACTGATTTTTTTATGAGCTAAAACATTCAGTAAAATTTAAGCAACCGACAATGACAAGTGGCAACAATCAATCAATTGATAAGTGCAAATTTCACTGAAGAATGACAAATCAATGGTATTAAATAACTAAAGATAAGTAGACTGGAGTACTGGACTTGCAAAGGCTTAATGAATAATATGTAACACCAATAATTTATTGCTGTAGTGTGAATTCTAATTATCCCAATTCCATCAAAAGCAATGAAGAAGCAAGAATTACCAAACTGAAGTTTACTCAGGCTCACCTTTCTTCCTCTCCTGAGCTCTGCCCATGAGCCCATCTGACAAGTACCCACTGGAGACCCTCTCAGTGTTCTCCTCAATCGACACAAGCGAAGACGATGATGATGAAACCGAAGGCGAGGCCACAGCTCCATAGTATGCTGGTGATGGCAAGCACTCCATGCTGAGGCACTTCTTCAGAGGAGAGGAGCCTCCTACCTGCAGTTGCACCCCAAACAACCTCAAGCTACTGCTGCTGTTGGCCAGAGCAGTAGTGGTAGCAGTAGTAGCAACACTATTGTTGTTGCTGCTGCTGCTGATGCTGTTCTCAAAGCTTCTTTGGCCACTGCAAGTCCTAGAGTTGTGGCCATTGTTTCCACAGCTAGAGCACTTCCTAGCCATGCTTAGTGATGATAGAAAGATGGAACAAAGGAACAACAAGCTCAAGATAGTCTTCTCTCTGTCTGTTCCTTTGGCTAGATAATTAAGCTGGTGTGTCTAAGGTGTTATAGCTAGAGGCTTAATAAAGGGGCAAAAAATTGTGGTAGGGGCTACTTGGGAAATCATATAGCACTCCTGTCTGATGGAAGTGGACATCTTGGCATCACCTCCCTATGGCAGACATTTATGTGCAAATATGGACTATTTTTTTTAAAAAAAAAACATGTGTTTAGAACCAACAGAATGAGTACAGGTGTCTGTTGAGCCCATGATACTAATTCTTGCTTGATGTCACTTTCAGTACACCGTATGTATCCATGCATCACACATTTGTTCAATATTATTGCTGTACCCTCGAGCATTTCAGAGACAGGGTTTCAATCAGAGGGGGTCAGATGATTGCAACAGGATATGTTCCTTGGTAACGTGTATCTTGTACAAATTGACTGAAGAAATTTGTAATGAAATAAATCAGGTGCTATAGGTTGAGCATGTGTTAAGTATGCGGCTGTTTATGTCAAAGTGACCATCATTTAGACAAAGAGAGAGACTATGATTATATTAGTAGGATGATAATGCAACAGCGAGAAGCAGGACACAGATATTTATATTCTGGATGGTTCTTGAAAAAATAAGTCAGAGTCAATATCAAGATTAATCACTAATGTTGCTCAGCAGATAAATATAAACAGTTCTGCAAATCATATCAGTTTTTTTTCATTTATAAAATAGGCAGGGGTATGTGCAATTCTATTTTAACAGAAGATTACATCAAGGATGCCAGCTACTGATAAAACATGAGATTGAGACATAAACTAAAAAAAAATCAGTGGACAGAAATAGAGTGTGTTAGACAACCTAACCTGATTATAATTGCATTCGTACTGTTTGGAAATGGTGAGAAGTTTGTATGCATTCTTGAATTCAAACCCCAATTTTATTTTTAACTGATAAATAAAACTGACCAAGATCTCAAAATATTTAGATGCAAAACTAAAAGATAATCTCATCATTTGGGAACCTGTAAATTCCACTTATTAGGTGTTGACCAATAAAATGCTATTCCCTCTGTTTTATAATATAAGTCGTTTTGACTTTTTTCTTAAAATGTTTGACCATTCGTCTTATTAAAAAAATTATAAAAATATTATTTAATTTTTTTGTGAGTTACTTTATCATCAAAAGAGCTTTAAGTATGACTTATTATTTTTTATATTTGTATAATTTTTTGAATAAGACGAATGGTTAAATATTGTAAAAAAAAATCAAAACGAATATAAATGGAGGTAGTAGTTACAATGTCTAACAAGTATAAAAATCTGAGCCAAAGTGAGACTATCTGTACCTGCACATTTCTGCTATACTCACGAAGTATTTGAACTCAGGGATACCATGATTCCAAATATATGGACATAAATTTGTGGTCACTAGATAAGTATCAAATAGGTTAGGTCTTACTTTAGGAAAAATCCATAATTAATTAGCACTAGATGGATTCCATGCTATTCTGACAAGTCCTCTATGGAGACAGAATTAGGTTAGATAAAAAAAAGTTGACATTCGGAATAAAAATAAACTGATAATCACCCGCCGCGTTCAAATCCAATGGCTGAAGGGGATTCCCATATTTTGACTTCTAGCTGATTTCAGGAAAGCAAATGCAGCTGTCTTGCAAGTGAACATGGTTATTAATGTCAAAAACGAAGTAGTGTATATCCTGACAATCAGCCCATTAGTTTAACCACCACAAAAGACACATATGAGTATTTTCAGTATATCCCGTGATTCTGCTAACCAAAAAATGTTGAGTTTCTTTTACTAATTTTCTTGTCTCCTATTGGTGGTTTAGAAAGAGTTGAACCAATTTAAAAGTGAAAAGAGTCCCTCATCTCTAGCTTTTAGGGTGTAGCAAGTCTTTCTTCCGGTTGGGCCAAAGTATTTCTGGGTTGGGACAACAAACGGTATCAAAGCCAAGTCCGCAATCTCTGGCTTTTAGGGTGTAGCAAGTCTTTCTTCCGGTTGGGCCAATGTATTCTGGGTTGGGACAACAAACGGTATCAAAGCCAAGTCCGCAATCTCTGGTGCTTGTGCACATTTAGAGTGGTGTAGATCCAAAGCCTAGTGGACCACATATGTGATATCCATATATTTAGGGCTGGTTAGTGAACCGCGGGGTGTGAGATCCATATGTGCCAGTGTGTGCAACCGGTCAGGGTTGAGGACATCAATGTATGGGGGGAGAGATTAATGGGAATAATCCCACGTTTAGAATTGAACCAACTTAAAATTAAGAAGAGTCTCTAACCTTTTGAACTATTTTTTAAGATGCAGTAAGGCTTTCTACCGGTTACCAACGGATTCGGGGGTTAGGCCAACTATTTTGCGCTTGAACACAAAGCATAATATCACCTTATTGCGTAGATAAACATATATAATAATGATAATTCAGGAGCCATCACCAGCTTCTTGCTAAGCCACAGATCTTTGAGAATTGCGACAAAATAATGTTTCTTGTTTATGAATTATGATCAATTATAAAAAATGGAAAAGAATAGAGAAATAGGTAGGAGGGATAACCAAATCTAAAGCAGATGTCAATTGGGAGATGTTTCTGGTTCTTGGTTGATTGCAAATGAAACAAGACAGTACGATTCAGATAGGCACCCAACGACATAGTACGATTCAGATAGGCATCCAATGACATATTTCTGCATGATATGGTAGGAGTAGTATCTGTGCTGTCAGTACTTCAGTTTTCAGTGTACTTACAGAAATTAAACAAAATTTGTGCAGGATGAGAATCCTGTCTGTTAGACTTTGATCAGTTAACTAATGGGTAGGAGTAACATCAATCATCATTGCCTGCTTACTCTTTCATACTATATCTTACTTTTCCATTTGTCAAAAAACACACAAGGTTCGTTGATATTAATGGGTTTTTCCTGAAAATTCAATACATTGTTCCAACTTTCAGATTCACCCAAATTTTCAAATGTGATGTGAGAAAATGCACAAGACAGTCATCCAGAAAAAATTGTACTCCACTTACTATGTTCCCTGCTCATACAGTGACTGCAAAGTCTGCAGTTTGGACAAGAATGACATCAGTTTTTTGTACTACATGCAGACAAAGCTCATTGGATGCCCTATTATTTCAAGGTTAATCTGCTACTCGTTTCATGTGGGAGAATTATTCATGTTGTTAATTTGTTTCATCGTACCAATAATGGTGAACTGAAGCAGGCAGTAGTACAAATGCAGAACTGCACATGTACCTCCCAGGGAGAACCATCTGTGGCTGTATATGACCAAGAAAGCCACAAACAATGGATCTGCATTTACACGAAGATACGAAACCTTGTATGCTCCAAAGCTGTTGTCATGGTAGCCAAGGAAATGAGACAATTTGTCATGTTATTATGACATGTTCAGTCAAGTTTACAGTGTAAGTTGGACGCTTTGTCATGTCATGCTGTATAGTACTAAAAACATCACATGAGCCAGACGAAAAATATAGTTGAATGCACACAAAGTATTAATTTTTGATCCTAGCTATGAATAAATTCAATATCATGTGACCTTCACTTGCAATCAAAGCATATAGTATTAGGATTGGGAGATCAAACAGTCGCAGAGTCCCATGTTAATAAATTTTCATGGGAAGGCCCAAGAGCTGATCCTGTCCATTAATCTGCCAAGCATTTGTTATGGAGGCCCAAATACTGGGCCGGGAGGATAGCACAATGGCCCTTTCAATTTTGCAGACAAAATATTGGCCCATAGAGATTTTGAGATATACATGGCCCAAAAATTCCTAAAGGACATATACATACCCAAAATTACTTTGTACTGGCAAGTCCTCCTTAGACCGTGTTTTGACAATGAAAAGTACAACTCCGCCTCTATGTCGTTCGACTAGAAGAACAAACTCTCACGATCACATTTATTCAAACTTAAACTTAACTCCTCTCAAGTCTCAAAAGGAAGCAAGCAAAAAACTGCTCACAAAAATTCTTGTCCACAATTTTTTTCCTCCATTCAAAGCTGCTTAATGCTGTAGGTGCCATGCACACCGTATTAATTTCCACGTGCAGGTATTGTACTAAGTTGGAGACCACCCTACTGAATTCAAACTCCAGTAACAAACTACAAGTAAAATAGTTTTTCCTATTTACCAGGCTGAAACAAAATAGCTGAGGCCATATGCATATATATCTAGTACAACTAGGCTACCGGCTCTACTGAATATGGCGTCCTTGTAATCGATGATTCGGGGTGGCAGCAAATGTAGCTGTTCGCTTGGGAGATGTACATACTTTCCTGTTGGCTCCGTACCTGTGTCTGATGAGATCAATTGATCAATTTGTTTCCTTCCAATTGTTTTAACTCGACACGGCTCTGTTTGCTGCCGCTGCTACTGCCTACGTCTATGACTTGGCTTTCTTCTCTCTATTGTCACCAGTCACCTGTTGAGTTGATGCCTCCTCGGGCCGGTTTGATTTGAGCTCTTTGTTGGCCTTACCAAAATTTAACAATGCCAAAATTTAGTATTACCAAAAATTGATAAGGCCAAATTGTATTTGGTTTAAGGTAAATATATGACTTATCTAATCTTGTGAGATTGAAATTTGTCTTCTATCTATAATGGCATAGCAAACTTTTGCTCAAATCCAAATGGTACAAAATACTTGTTCAAGTAGCCAAAATTTTGGCAAGTTTAAATTTAACATCAAACCAAACCAACCCCTCCTATGATGCATGGTGCATCGAGTGTCCGTGATGGTTCATATTACAACGGACATCTTTAGGTAACGAGATAGACGTGGTTAAATTTGCAGTTGGTATGTTTCTTATCATTGTTTCTGGTGCAGAAAGGTCTTTCAGTCACTACAACATATTTTTATGACCTGTTTTAGGTCAATCTTCAAACTTTGAAGATTAGTATCTTTTTAGCTGTAATGATTAGACACATCAAAACCATATGAGAACATTTGTCTAGATCACTACATCGAAATGGGGTTTTCCATGCATATATCACATTTTGCAGGCAGCCCATCTACAATAATTTATTTTTGTATAAGGGTCAGTTAAGCTGTTCTTATAAAAAAATATTTTACACTGACAAGAAAAAAAATTTTAAAAATCTGAAAAAAAACAAAATCGATGTCGCCGGATACTGCCACTGCCCCTTTCTGCCACTTGATACCTCCATTGACAACTTTGGCACTGCCCCCCACCACCACCAAATCTACGGTTCCATGGCCACCACCACTCCCACTGCCCCTATCCGCCCCTGGATCTAGCCGTCATCATAGAACTCGCTACAAAAGCCGGCCAACGGGGGGCATTAATTCCTGTGTATGAGAACATTGTAATGGAGAAGGTCATAGCCAAAATAGGATTCGTTTTGGCTAGAGCGCCCAAATCCGCTATATATTTGGCATGGGTTTGCCATAACGCTAGAACTCATGTTTTCTCATGTTTAAGTACTCTTTCCCAATGCTTAAAAAAGTGAATCACCGGTTCAGATACAAGATACTCCCATTACTGTTTGGACAATTAGACAGCCGATTCGTAATCACAACAACCCAATTCAGCGTCGTGTCGTCCCACCCACCGCTGCTGGATCTGCAACTTCTGAGGCCGTCGTCGTCACCGGAGGCTGCCTCTGCTCCTTACTGCTCCTAAATGCCGATGGATACGGCCATCGCCATCCCCTGCTTCCGAGCGACCCCACTGCTATAGTCCCCTCGGTGCCGCCGCCTACCGGTACTGAGCACCCCTGCGTACCTCTCCCGAGCACTGCTACGTAAGAGAGGAGAGAGAGAGAGTTGAGAAAGGAAACGAGGGAGCGAGAAAATACAAGTCCGAGGAGAAGAGTAGGTAAGACAGAAGATGAGATGATAAAGACAATGAGAAAGGCGATCAAACTTGCAGGAGATGCCCGCTTTTGCAAATTGGCCTTTACCGACCATTTTGTCAGTAAACAATATTGTTTCGGTAATTATCTTTTATGAATATGGAAAATGTCCCACAAGGCCACAAGTCCACAACACATGAATGAGATGCAAAGGGCAAGCATCATTGTACTTTACAAGGATGAGCACTAGGTAGCATATACAATAAACTACCCGCCCAACTCCTATTCGTGTAGACCTTGCATCGGTGGCAGTAGCGTAAGGGTGTGATGGCATCTTATAGTAATGCTAGACTGCTAGTTAAGGTTATAGTTCGTTGTTTTCGACATGGATTATCGGTTTGGCTGCTTCCGACCGATATCGACGTGATTCCGATCGAATTATTCCATTTCCAATTTTCAATATTTCGATATCATTTTTTTTACGGCTTATCTTTTCAATTGTGTCCCGATAAATGATTTGGATGTGAAAATAGTTTGATTCTTTCAGGCACTAGATACACAATTTTTATAGTTCCAGTTTTTATAGTTCCAGTTTTAGTGTGTTTAATACCCCATGTATCAAAATAATCTAGACTAAGGAGCAATTGAAAACTCTTAAGTAATCAACTGCTAGCTAGAATAACCATAATGTGAGAAAGCTACATGTATATTAGCTAAACATTTATATGATGGCACGTTGTCAAGATATATAGATTAGATGTGTTGCTAGCTTGCCAACGTGGGACGACTAATACATTTGTGTTCTATTTTTATGGGGATTGAACATTCCACGTGTATATAAATAATCGAGCTAGTGTTTCATAAATAAATGAATAGTAGTATAAAAGAAAAGAGAACTCCAGCGTGCACTACGTGCGCCCTGTATCTTGTCAGATTCCTGGGCATTTATACATTGTTAATGACATTGAGTCAACCGTGTAGTTAGTAATTAAAAGCATTCACACGTGATCATGTGGCATCTATTAATATATTAATATATTGTACCGTGCATATATAGTGAATTTGCAGCTGGTGAATTAATCGGCGATCCTTCCTCATGTCTAGCATTTTCCAGGATGTATTTTATAGTCGGCTGTACTGTATGATATTATTAGGTAGTAGTGCCGAATATGATACAATCAATATGACACCACGTTGATCGGTACTATAGTTTGGGGTCTCGTCGGTTGGCCTTAAATCAACCAATATAGAATATGCACATTGATGATTAAAAATAATTAAATCAAATAATTTCATAAATGTGTTTTTTTGAGGTTCAAATGAAAAATCTCTAAAATTAGCTCTAAATATAAGTTTGAAAATTTAAATTTTGGTTTCCCCTTATAATCAAAGGGGAAATGATGAGAGCCTTGATAACCATTGATACTAAGTCATACTACCTCTGTCCACGAAAATAAGGTAGTTTAAATTTTTCTTATAACTTTGACCATTCATTTCAATCAAAAATTTGTTACAAATATTAAAAATAATAAGTCATGATTAAAGTATTTTTGATAATAAAACGAATCACAAATAAAATAAATAATGCTTTAAAGATTATTTTGAATAAAACGAATGATCAAAGTTATATTTGAACACGGAGGGAGTAACAATGATGGAAGAGGTGTATTTGAAAAGTGGGCCGTACGAAGCTCCATAAGGAACGCATGATTTTGAGGGTTTGTTTTGACAAATCTTTTGTTATCCTGTTTTGAAATCAGAATTAGCCTTTTTGGGACGATGGATACACACTACCACGGAAAAGAGTCTATTTGTGCCGTGTGAAAAGGTCTATTTGTGCAGGGTGATAAGGTCTATTTATGCTGGTTCTCGATACAGAAATAAATTTTTGCTGCTAGTTATTTTAACCCGGCACAAATAGGTTCAGAATCTTTCTATAAAAAGAGTCGGCTTGAATTGAGTTAGTTAAATCCATAAAAAGTCCAAAATCAATAATTGAAAAGACAAAAAGGAACAACCAATCATAATTATCGCATCACAGATCTGTTGATATTCTCTATCCAAAAATTATCACAACACAATATGGAACTAATACTATTGATGCCGAGGTCATAAATCATCCAAAATCATCACAAAAATCTCCTAGGTTATTGTCGACAAGGTGGCCGTCACCATCACCGGGCCATGGAGCCACCACCGGTGGGTTGTCGAGGCCTCCATCGTCATGGATGATGGCGAGGCCGTCTTGATGGGGTTGTGTCACTGGGATTGCCTAAGTCGAGGCCACCACCACCGAGGTCACAATCATGGAGGCCGAGGGGGCTGCCTCCACCAGGTTGTTGTCGTCAAGGCTGTTGTCACCGTGGCGGCCAGAGCCTTTGGTCCGCTTCTCTAGCGGGCGCCGCCTCCTCCCGCGCCTCTCCGGAACTAGGGAGATAAGAGAGAAAACAGAGAGAACTAGGAGAAGAAAGAGAAATAAGAAGAAAGAAAGTATAGGGGGAGAATATAAAGTTGTGTGGCTGGATTGCAGGTCAGTGGGACTAAGCCTATGGGACCGACCCACCTCTTTTTATACCGGTTTATTTAATATCCAACATAAATGAGTAGAGAACTTATTTGTGCTAGTTTTTATTTTGAACCGGCATAAATAAGTAGTTATTTTTCTATGTATTAGCTACAAATGGGTGCAGGGACGATAAATTATTATACTTGTGCTTCTTTAAAAAAAATTATTACTACCACTACCTGCCAATATGAGTGTTTCTTTGGTAGAGGTAGTTATTCCCCAGTAAGTAGGCAATGCTAATTCTCTTTAATTTCTCTCATAAATCAAGCCACATCATCCCAATTATTTGTTGGCTTTGGATCATTTATCTATGGTGCATGTTGTGTCTATGCTCTGGCTGTATAAAAAGTATCATTATTCGTATAATTTTCTTTTACCTTCTTAATATTTTTAGCATTGCATGACATACATGGAGGGTGCAAATTGTGGAAAACACGTGAAGTTGTTCGACAACAAAACAAATCTAATTTGCACCTCATGCATGGTTGCTTATCTCATACAATTTTCGGTGGCAACGCGTGGCACTTTGAAAAAGATATCCCACCTAAGGGTAAGATTCAACCATCCACTCATTTCCATTTTACTTTCTTCATAACCCATTTGCTAAACATGTCCTTGATAAAAATTTATAGGAATTCACAAAAATCAGTTTATTTCTCGAGAAATCAAGAAAAACAAACAGTATCTGGTGAAGAAGCGGATTATTTTGTTTAGTGAAAAGAAGAGATTTTTTTTTTTTTTGGAGAAACTAGTCCAACGAATCATACGCTACTATTTTGGAACTAGTTGATCTTCGGAAAGCCTTTTCAAATGGTTCCGATAAAACATTCACCCTTTTTAAAAAAACCAAAATCAATTAGTACTAGTTGCCTATCAATTTGCTCAGATACAATCCCCAATAATATGTATTAATTCTACACTGATCTGAGAATCCAGGCACAAGTTCACCATCTCTTTAACCTACCATCCCTCTAGTAAGTAAGAATTCGGAAAATCAGAACCTATGAAGTCACAAGTTTGATTGCCTTTATCCAAAAAAAAAAAAAAGAACTTGTTAGTGATGCTTAGGAACCACTTTACAAATTACTGGTGTGGAAAGTAGTTGTTTTTGTGTCAGCTACTACTGGTCCCTGAAAAGATTTTTTTCTTAAGAAAACAAGAGGAAGGTCCATATTAATGCCCCTTAATTAGCTGCTTCATGTAGTGTCTGCATATCCACGTGACACGTACACTACACAGCTTGATTGGATAAAAGTATCTCTTCTCTAAAAGAAAGAAAGAAAATTGGCAAGAGGCCGTTACAAAGGAGC
>CM002483.1:4251200-4290992 GCA_000325765.3 Leersia perrieri
AAACAAAAAAAAAACAAAAACAAAAAACGCTCCCAACACTCATAGTGCAACTATTAGTCGTGTTACTTAGACAGGACGCTCCTGTCGTTATCCATGCATACATGTCACTAGCTAGTTAGATTTTTCTGAAGGCAAAATTTGCTCCAACCACTCTAAACTTGTGGCATTAGTTACACACTCTAGATTATGGTTTTGTCATATAGGATACACAAGTTTTTGAAGTTGTTTCAAAAAGACATATTTCGACAATTACTTCAATATATTCTCTTCAAATGACAAGTTTCTGAAGTTGTTTCAAAAAGACACATTTCGACAATTATTTCAATATATTCTCTTCAAATGATGAAATAAAACTTTGCAGAAGATGGTTGTACCCTTGAGCCACCTTGTGAAATTTAAATTTAAAAAAAATAGTTGATTTAAATAAGTCTTACGAAATTCAAAACTTGTCTCAAGTTGTGGAAAAAAGAATTACAAATTCTTCAAAAAAAATTGAAGAAATAATGGTCGAATCGAAACATTTTTATTTCCACTACTTAGGACAAGTTTTAAAATTTTCAAACTATGTTTAAATCCTGTCAATATTTGTTCAAATTTAAATTTTGCAAGGTGGGCAAGGGTAAAACTGTATTTTGTAAAGAGTTTCGTCTATTCATTTGAAGAGAAAATAATAAAATATTGTCTATAGAACTACCTTTGTCCCAAAATACTTGATGTTTTATCTTTCCTTGCAAATTTGACCATTCTCTTACTCAAAAAATTATGACAGTATCATTTTTATGACTTTATTTATTATCAAAAGTACTTTAAACAGCATGATTGATCTTTTTTATATTTGCACTGAATTTTTTAATAAGAGAAATGGTCAAATGTTACGAACAAGAAATCAAAATGTCAACTAATTTAGGACAGAGGGAGTATCTTTTAGCAAATAACTAAACTAGAGTGTACTACGGTGAAGCTATAAAACTAGAATACTAGATTGTTTTGAAGCAATGCCCAAACTTGAGTGTTCTGGAGCTAATCACACAAACTTAAGTGTTATGTAGCCAAATTTGTCTTTCTATAATATAACATTTAGGTTTTGCCTACGTACACCTATAAAAACTGGCATTTAAAGTTTTGTTCTTTCCAAACTTCATGCTCGCTCCATCCATACTATTAGGGGATCATGTACTTTTCGAGAGTAAGGAGGTATATCGTCTCAAAAAGAAAAAAGAGTAAGGAGGTGTAAAGAAGGTGATGGTGTACGTGGTATGCGTGGAGTACGTGGGAAGGTGGTTGGTAACATTGGATGAAAAATTAAAAGAGTAAATTGCGTATAACAACTTGACTGGTGGTGCAATTTAGTATAAGAACTCGAGAAGTGAGCGTGTTAATGTTATAACTTGATTGGTGTGTACAAGTTAATATAATAATTTAAAAATGAGCATATATATTGGTGCATTAACTCAAGAAGTAAGTGTGTTAGTAAATAATATAATTATTTTAAACTTTTTTCTAAATAAATTTGTTTTTAAAGTACTTATTTTATCAATACACTTAGTTTTCAAAACCAAATTTTTGTACGTATAAAATAAGAGGATGCTGGCACCGGCCAAATTTCCGATACAGGCCAGTGCCGCAAAACAGTAGCACAGCACTGGCCAGTGTCGGAATGCGTCGGTCTAACGTCATTGTAGGCTAGTGTGGCCGGTGACGTGCGGTACCGCAAAACAATTCCGCGACACCGGCCGGTGCCGTAAAATGGTTCCACGGCACAGTGCGGTGCCGCAAAATGGTTCCGTGGCACCGTGCGATAACAGCCGGTGCCACACGGCTCGGACGCGGCACCGTGAATATTTCTGAAAAAATAGATGAATTTAGTATATTTTTGCAAAATAAAAAATATATATATTGAAATTTAATTTTTAGTTTGCATGCATGGACTGTCATATTGACCTTGCTTGCTTCCTTGGATTAATGGGACAACTGCAAACTGATCTAAGTTAGGCGAGCCTCATCCTAATTATATTAATAAATTAACGGTCAAGATTAATTTTATTGGTTAGTATATTGTACTGTACATGGAATGGATGATACCTTCTTATATATTATATAAGAAAGTGAACGTCGTGAATTCATCGTGGCATATTAGTTAAAGTTAATGATGCAATGGATAATTTCTTAAGTTAATATATCAATTACTATAATAGCTATACAATTTAATGGATATAGGCCTTATTTATTTTCAGAAAGTTTTTTCAAAAACATCACATCGAATCTTTGAACACATGCAGGGAGCATTAAATATAGATGAAAAAACTAATTGCATAGTTGACACGTAAATCGCGAGACGAATCTTTTGAGCCTAATTAATCCATGATTAGCCATAAGCGCTACAATAACCAGATTTGTGCTAATGACGGATTATTTAGGCTTAATAAATTCGTCTTGCAGTTTGCTAGCACCCTATGTAATTAGTTTTTTAATTTGTCGTACATCCGATGTGGCAATCAAATCCAAAAAATTTTGCTTCTAAACAAGGCCATAGTACTTTTCAGATGTTATCTTTGTCTGGTAACTTCTGATTGATGCTCGTAATCATCTTCGACTGGTCGGGACACGCGACAACGTCCTTGGGGGATGGCTCACTGCAGTTGAAGGAAGAATTTCCAGCCATGCGATTCTCGATTGGAATATTTGGTCGATCGCTCTAACTTAAGTCGGAACCCTCTGGTGCGGTGAAATTTGTGTTCTGTGCCTGAGATTCAATGCAATTACTTACAATGTGGCCAGTGTTACCACAGTTCACAGGCCATACAAAAATCTACTGACTTGACTCTCTGTGGTTTCAAACTTCTTCAGAACGAGATCCATCTTCATTGGCCGCATATCCATTGCACTAATCTGATGGACTGCTTGGGTTGCAGGCGCTTGTTATCCCATTTGTTGGCAACCATCTTCTCAATTAATGCTCTGGCCATATTGGCATTAAGCAAGAAGAAGGTACGTCCTGTAGCTGCCTTGAGGCGCTTGTGATGTGGACTCGCAAGCCCATTATAGAAACTCTTAATTCTAGATAAAAACTAGTCTTCCATGCCAATGTGTGGATATGCTTGGATGCACTTGTAACATCTGTAACCTGCATCGAGGATCGATTCATCATGCATCGGCTGAAATCCAGATATGTTATTCATCAATATTGTGGTGGTCTTTTTGGAAATGCCTAGAAATGTTTGGAGCATTTCGTCCGGATGGAGAAATACTCTTCAATTCAAGGAATAGAACCACGGCATCGCCTTTCCAGCCCGAGAGAAAAGAAATAGGCAATGAACACCTTTAACAGTGTAGGTGTTGCCAACCACCTCAGTGACGGTTAACATCTTCCAAAGGCTTGCCACACAACGAGCTGTAGGCAATGTTATGAATCAGAAAAAATCATTCAGGTCGTAATTCCGCTCGTGCTTCCACCGTACAACACGAATAGTACAGTGTGTATTGGGGTGTGTCTTCATTCTCGGATTGTCCTTTAGACCGTAATAACGGGCAGAGGTTGACTTGAAGTTGATCTCAGATTTCCGTTAGGCCATAATAACGGGCAGAGTTTGACTTGAAGTTGGAGGCAGTTGAGAAATAACCGGCTGGAGCTGGATCCTGGCATCCTGCAGTTTAAAGTTTAAACCACGTGTGACGAGTAAGAGTAGTGTCGGCTTACGTACAAAAATGCAGTTTAATTCATTCATCAATTGGGTTTCAAAAAGAGAGAAAAAAAAAAGAAATCTCAGCCATCTCCATCGATGGAGTCATGGAGAAAGTCGATAATCGTAATCTCCACATTTATAGCAAATTAATATGATGAGTTGGAACTGTGTCAAAGGGAATAAATACTATTATAAAGATACAATTAACTCACCTATACACATGGAGGATGAGGTGTTTTTGTGTATTGACAGAGATGTGATATCTACAATAATACAGTGCCAAAGTAGAAATAAATAGATATGTATGAAAATATGAGAAGTATTTAATTTACGTTCTTATTGGCTTTTTTTTACCCGAAATTCTTATCAGCATTGGCTGAAGTTTTTTTCTCGTATTATGTTAACACACTTTCCAAACTACTTAAATATGTATTTTTACTTAAATAAATTTACATGGAAGTTTCTTTAAAGAATCAGATGAATAAATTGTTCAAATTTTCAATAGTTAACACTCAATTAATTACGTGATAATAGTCTGTCTCGTTTTGCATGCGGCAAAAAACCAAATCTATATGTAGTTTAGAACTTGCCCATAGTCGGAAGAGTGCCACATGATGACCTATAGCACCGTATACAAAATATATATAGTCAACTCAAAATTAAATATGCATACTGTATACAGCTGGCTCTATCCGTAAAAAATAATCTTTCAAAATTACCCACGACATAAGCATTTATAATACATTTTTAACTGAACATCTCTAGTAGTACTATTCATAGCATGAGTGTTCCATTGATCACTCCCCAAACAAATTTCCTTTCACCTATAATAATCCATCATTTAACATGTAGATTTTTCCTCTCAACCTTAAACATTATTTTAAAAAACTTAGAAATATTTATATATTACACGGTGATAATAAGATACATTTTTTGGTCGTTATGCATGAGCATTAACTATTTTTTTCTCCGGCCGTGTGCACACGGTACGATTTTCTCAATTGAAGCATAGCATGGTACATGCCACCATATATTGTGTAATATTGTACATCGCATGAGTGTGTTTTTTTTTTAAGAAAAACATTTCATGAGTGTTGGTGTGACTTGGTTATCTGTACTGTCTGTCTCCAGCTCATTGTATGACATGACACCTCCCTCTGGTCAAATTTACAGAAACGCTTCCAAGCCTGGTTATTGCACAAGGGACTTAATGCATGCTGTGCACAATGCATGCATTTGTTTTAGCCAGATTAATTAGTTTTTTCTTAGCCATGTTTTAGAAACTTTGACTCAATTATACAATAATTAATGACTTCATTACAATTATTCGATAGATAATTATTGGTAGCCCGACCATTATCATGGTTGATTAATTAATAATTTGCCAAGTAAAATTTAATTAATAGTGGGTTGTGAGCACATGGTATGGTTTTGGTAGGCCGTGCTCATAATAATTAAAGGCAGGTTCACGAGCTACTTGTTATGAAATCCTTACCATACAACCCTTAGGTTGATTCGTGGTGTAGCGGGAGACGATGTAACACACCAGACTAAGATGTGGCAGGAATAAGCCCACAATGGCCGGGTGCCAGGGAGTATTCGGTTTGGGTGACTCCAGAATTGGTGGGTGTGATTGTGTTGTTTTCCATTGCATCATTTGTCTTGTCACGGTTTTTGCTTGGCAGGACCTTTGTGGTTCGTTAGATTGGGGTCATGTTACTAAGGCTAAATTGGTACTCCATCTGTCCCAAAATAAACGCATTTATGGGTTCTGAACATACCCTATGTCCAGATTCAAACCCAGAAATACGTTTTTTTCTGGGACGGAGGGAGTACACCTTATCAATTAAAATTAACTATTCAAATAGTTGGCCCGTGGTTGTGGGCGCGTGGAAGAATGTTTTTTTGGTTAATCTTACTATCACTTAATAATTAATAATATGGTTAAAATTTGGTAATTGGGATAGCTCCAGGTTTAGAGTTATGATTAGCTCCTAGTATGTGGTGATGATAAGCTCTGGATTTGGAGTTATGGTTTACTTTTGGAGTTATGAATGATTCTTGGTCTGGAGTTTATGGTTTGGTGTTGTTAATGATTTAATGTTGTTATTAAATACAATGCTACTACTCTATAACCATATTATGCCATTCTTTGGATATCCCTTGCATTTTGCATATTTACGTTTGTCTGTGTGATTTGCAGAGTATTGCATGTACTCACCTTGCAATTCCTCCACCACCAATCAAAGAGTCAATATTAAAGACCAGAGGATGAGATTGAGTCAACGGTGAAGATAAAGGGCTAGGCTTATATCCTAGTTGAGTTGCATGTGGGAGTGGAGTTGAAGCAACATTAGACGCTAGATCGTCATACCACTGCTGTAATTTTTTTGTGTAAGGACTAAATTGCCTCTTTTGTAATTATTTAACGTGTATTCATGTTGTATCTGTATATTAAATTTGCATCTTGTTTGTCTCAGTTGATTCCTGGACGAGGAAAAAACATATAAATTAGTTTAAAAATTACTTATAAATTTTCAGGTGTGACAGTTTGTTGGTGTTCTTAGTCCACCCTATTTGGAATTAACAATAGCCTGCATCTTCCGTGACAAATTTTCTCATGTTTCTATGACGCTGTTTTAAACTTTCGTCATAGGTGTTGGTACGAACCACCGTTAGAGATAATCCATGACGAAACAAAAAATTTCGTCATATATATTACTTATTCAATGACAAAAATATACATTGTCACGAGCAAAACGTCATAGATGGGCCATTTTCTACTAGTGATTGCCTCAGCCTACACACTTTGTACTACCACTTCTCCATAGCCATTTGTCAGAGCATGAGCTCGTCTAGCGGGGATCCGAGAGACCCCCTTTGTGGTTCGGCACAGGGGTGCGAGTTGAAGCATGAAGCAAGAGGTTGGAAACATAGGGAAGAAGGAATGGGTGCACCCGAGCTCTCAAACACAGGGAACACAGTGGTTTATACAGGTTCGGGCCGCTAGGAAGCGTAATACCCTACTCCTGTTGAGCTACAAGAGTTGTATGCGGTTGTTTTCTAAGAGAGTCTGCCTTCTTCTCTCAGTATCAGTATTTAGCATCCTCTTTCTCGTTGGACCAAGGCGTCCTTTTATAGTGTAAGGGGACACCACAGTGGTCTCATGTTTTTCAACCTTACTGCTAAACAATAGGGTAGCAGCTACAGTCTTGTCATGTCAAGGGTCATGCCTTGCTCCTGCCCATGTCGTCACGTTGCGAGAGTTGGTGAAGAAAAACGGGCGGTGGGGCCATCATACTGCTGACGAGGTGCATGGTAAACCTACATAACCTCCAGTGGGGCCTACTTGTCAGCGGGCCACCAACTAGGCCAAGGGTGACATCAGGCTCATAGCTCTCACTACCTCTCTTCCACGCAGCCGTCCAACGCATTAAATGTGACGGTGACCGGGCGTGGTGAGAGGCGTGCATCTGTAACCGCGAGGTCAGTTCGCGGTCACAGGCTGAAGACTTTCTTCTCTCTTTCCCTTGAAACGGGTGAAAAGGGTGATGATGAGAGGCTGACGGCTGCACCTCACATCGCATTAAATGTGATGGAGCAGGCGTCAGGCGTTCAGGCCTCTCTCTCAACATTAAATGTGGTGGTTGGCGGTTGACCTCGCTCCCCGCACTTCTCCTAGCAGAGATAAGTGTGGGTAGGGAATGTAGGGGGTCTGGGTATCCCGGACCCTAGCTCGATGGGAGGTAGGCCTCCGGGGGCCCCCGGGCCGTACCCCTTTGGGGTGGCCACGTGGCCGCCTGGGGCCTAAACCTCTTGTAAACTTCATAGGACTTGGTTTGGCCTCAAACACTGGCTATGGCGTGCTCTCCAAGCCACGTATCATGTCCTTGCCATACCCCCGGACCCATATCATCGACACCATTAAACCCTAATTCTCTTTCCTCCAGATGATTAAATCATGGGATCCCTCCCTTGCAAGCCATCTAATCTCAAAGTTAAATAAAGGTTGCTTGCTCGCTTTTCCAGTCCCTAAGTCTAGCAACAATAGTGTGTGATCAGATAGCTAAGGCAAACTTTTTTTCTCATTCCATATTCACAAGTACGCTATCAAGCTTTTCAAAGGTTGGATTGAGTAAGAAGTTGTCCCATGTAAACTTGGCGCCTAGAGAGTTCTAGCCCCCTTAACTCTAAATTGTCTATTACAACATTAAACAAGAAAAGCCACCTCACATCGTATATGTTGTTATTTTTATACACTGGATTTAGAATGCTCCCATCAACAAAAAGAATTAATGCTTTTTATGAGATTTGAAAAGATCTACTAGACATACTTCCTTGTACTCCTCTTGAGTAGTCCCATAAACTACAGTTAGTATGCACTGAAACCCATTCTTATTGTTTCTCACATGAAACTTAACGTAGAAATCCCCTTTACCGATACTTGACACATCTATTTCCATTGTATTAACTCCTAAAAGGATCCCTCCTGGCCTCCCTCTACATCTAGTCCAATGCCACAAAAAAAATCATGACTGACGCAAAAATTGTTTTTGATAGTAATCTAAAAACGAATTTTTACCCGTTTCCAAAAAAGCAATAAAGTCTAGCTTATGCTCTTTTGTGGTGTCCGATAAGAACCTATATTTAGCCAAATTAGTAAGACCTCTACTATCACACAATATTTCTTTTATTTTCTTACACTTATTTCTTAAAGATACTACCTTCAACCTATGTTTCATTCTTTTCTTGTTCATCATCCACTAAGCCCCCACAGAATTACACAAGTACTACCTTATCCATTTTCTCGTCCTCTACCTCATTTTCGGCACAAACTTTATCACAACACATACCCCTATGCAATTTAATATTTTGCCTTCCTCAATTTTTCTTAAGCAAGATAAAGGGTTTGCAATGTGGTCTCTAAAGGTACCTAGGTTGACACCTAAAGCATAGAAGCATCATATAAAGCAAGAAATGAAATATTACTTTCATTACTTGACAAGTCTAGATTCTTCATTACTTTTCTCTTATTTGCCTTCTTCACCAAGTGTTCTTTGCCACTTGTAGTCGACTTGAACTTGATCTTGTGGGCATTATAATTAATTCCTTGACAATGGCAGCACGTGGTACCAATTCCTTCTACATCTCAAGACCCTCCTTGCCATCCTCGTCATTCCCGTTTACTCCCAATTGATCAGACTCTTCATCCATAACTTTTTCATAGATTTCCCCTAGTACTTCCTCCACTGCCACATCTGGAATTTCGCTAGTCCCCATTATCCTCCCTTTCCTCCTTGTCATCCTTTCCATCAACAACCATATCATCATTTTTTGCCCTGTTTGTTCCTCCTCCCCTTCCCTATTTTGATCCACCTCTCTATTTTCATCGTCACTCGTCACCCTCATCTGTTCTATATCCACCTCATCCCTATTCTCATCAAACTCTATCTTTATAACCTCAAAAACTTAGCTCAAGGTATTTATCTCCTATGACCACGTCAAGATTTTTAGAAATTAACTCCGGATTTAAAACAACCACAAACACTATCCCATACTTATTCTTTCTAGTACTATTCATATCCACTGATTGATGTGGCTTCCATCAAGGAACCCACACCCCACAAGTTGAGATACATTATGAGCTTCCTCCTCAACCCAAAAACATTAGCCCAAATCTTGGGCGAAAGATACCCTCCTCCTATCGTCGCTCCTCGAATTGCAATCTAGTGCGTAGCTCGTTTTAGTTTAGCCTTCGATTGGAAAGGTACAAATAAATAATCCTCTTTATGCTCCTTCTGCCCCCACTTCCACCTGCCGAATATATCATTTTGACTTGTATTGCTACCTCTTTCTTACTCAACTTACCATCCATAACCCTAACCACTAGTTTTAGAACAAGGTAGTAGGACATGGTGATTTAACATGTTAAGACACTAAAAACCTACTCGGATAAGGTTAGGCCGCACATTAGGAAACGGTGGGGAATCCCCCACGGTGATTTTCATTATAATAAAGGAAAAAACTATACAAGGTTACAAAGCACTAATTTTTATGTTCATAGCTCCTGTATATGAGGAATTGAGGATCAGATTGGAATTATGGGTATATATATATACAAAGGCTTGAGACCAAGAGGAGATAGGTGCTACAAAGTCCTACCAAGCCCTACCAAGTTGTCCAAACTCCTGATAAACCAAAGTTGACAGCCACAATAGAGCTCGCCAATAAAGTCCCTACTAGAGGATCTCATCAAGATAGTTGTTTATATCTAGAGTAAAGCTTACGTGTGTGCATCTAAATATACACTAAACCAATCTCTAATGACCCTCCACGTACGATAGGCCTCTCCGTAGTATAACATATTGGTAAAGTCATAAGTAAAGTTCACATAATATATATGTGTGACACATATGCAATGCCAAAATACCAACGCAAGTAAGAAACTAGTAAAGATAATGGCATCACACAATCCATCAATAAAAACCATTGGCTCAATATGTGTTCTAGTATTAAAACCATATCAGATGAAGTCCACTGTTTTAGAATCACACAAAAGAATATTTTTCACACTTCTAGTATTCATTCATTCGTTTTTGTTGGTTTGAAACGGATACTTTCTAACTGGTGATTCTAAAATTAGGAAGTACACAAAATATCGAAGTATGATATTTTTATAGTATGTATGTCTGTGCTCATAGGAGTAGTATGACTTCGCGGCGACGAATTTGCCCATCCAAGTCCAAATCCCAAATTGGACATGCGTGTTAATATTAACGATTAATATTCTTTTAGTTGTATTCAACGTACTTGCCGACAGCAAATCGCATGCGGTGATTTTGTCAATCACAAGATATGTCAACCTAGTTTTCGGAGGTTCTTTTTTTTTAAGATAATGAAAATAGTTTCGGAGGTTCTAAATAGTTTTTTTAGATAATCGTTAGACACACAACATCCAGAGGTTCTTATAGGATAGTGCGTTTACAAGGATGGGTATGCTTGTGTTTGTTGACACATATGCTTGTAATGTGTTTTAAAATAAAGATTATGACTTCCCAGTAAATACAAAAGATAAGGAAAAGGAGGGAAGACGAGTGGACAAGAACAAGGTGGTAACTTCACCCTTATGATTCTGGCAAATGTGATCGCAATAATCAATGGCAATTTCCAGTGTTATTTACACGTACGACACGCTATATGATAAATATTCCTGGCTGTATTTTCCGCAAGCTGTGTTCCTCTTGAATTTGTGTGCTCGATAATATACTAAGAAATGACAAAAGAATCGTATGCTAGACAATAAGAAAAAAGAACAATAATGGAGTGGACAGAGATGCTAACCTACGAGTTCCACAAAAGAAATCATAACGAGATGGCAGTGCATCACTGATGAGCTCCTCTCACTCATCTCTCCCAGCAACCAACCTCACAAGTCACAACAAGGAAGGACAAATCAAAGCAACAACATGGCTTCTCATTTTGGCAGCATGCAAGGTAGCAGTTAGCCAAGAAAACTCAACTCCTCTCTTCTATCCCCATCAAATCTTGCTCTTCCTTTTTGTCATTGACCAATGAACAATCATCTCCTCCTCCAACTCTGCACACATGTATCTATTTTTTAAGTGTGGATCAATCTTGTTCTTGGCATCATTACAATTTATTATCGATGCAGTCGTTGTACCATATATCTGTATTTATGTCTGTGTTTTTTTGCAGGGTTAGGTTGGGCGATTGGATCATCATATGAAGTGGATCTCAATGTGAAGAAGCAGCATCAAGAATCTCTCTGCTTCCATGCCAACCTGATCGATCTCATTGACCTTCTTCTCCTCGTCGTCTACCTCCTGACGCTGCTGATCGCCGCTTGCAAGAATCAATTTTTTGTTCGAGCACCAAGAAATCTGCCATGGCTGTGCCTCGTTGCTTCCCCTTGCTGCGTTCTCCTCGCCGCCGCGTTCGTCTTCTTGGGAGTTTCTTCTTCTTCTCCCGGAGGAGGAGAGCTGGTCGTGAGGGGAATTCTGTGGGTGTTCGTCGCGTTCTCGGTGGTGATTCGTCCGACGAGGCTGTCCATGGTCGCCGCCGTCGCGTGGTGGACGGCCATGGCGGCGATGACCACCGCGTTCGGATTGTACACGGTGGCGACGAAGGGGATCTCGCCGCCGGTCGTTGACATCGCCGCGTGGGCCCTCACCCTCGTTCTTCTCCTCTCTGCGTTCGTCGTCGTCAGAGCCGAAAGCCGTGTTCTTGCTGCCGGTGACGAGACCGAGCCGTTGCTGACTCCGGCGAGCGGCGGACGGTCGCCGGCGCCGGCGCCGGCGTTCGGCAAGGCCGGGTTCATGAGCCGGCTTCTGTTTACATGGATGGACTCTCTTCTTCGTCTTGGCTACAAGAAACCTCTCACCCTCGCCGACGTGCCGCCGCTCGACGCCGACGACGAGGCGGCGGAGGCGTGCGCCAAATTCCTCCAAGAATGGCACCGCCGCCGCCCGTCGCCATCGCCGTCGCCGTCGCGCGTCGTGTTCTCGGTCCTCGCGTCGTGCTACAAAAAAGACCTTTTTCTGACAGCTCTCTACACGCTCCTCCGAACACTCTCCTTCGGCGCGATGCCACTGATGCTATACGCCTTCGTCTCCTACTCCTACTCGCCCCGGCGGCGGCGAGACCTCGCCGCCGCGGCGCGCCTCGTGGCGGCGCTCGTCGCGATGAAGCTCGTCGAGTCGCTGTCGCAGCGGCACTGGTTCTTCGGCTCGCGGCGGCTCGGGATGCGGATGCGGTCGGCTCTCATGGCGGCGGTGTTCGACAAGCAGCTGCGTCTCTCCGGCGAGGCGAGGCGGCGGAATTCCGCCGGCGAGATCGTCAATTACATCGCCGTTGATGCGTACCGGCTTGGTGAGTTCCCGTACTGGCTGCATCTGGCTTGGTCAATGCCGGTGCAGCTCGTGCTGTCTCTTGCTCTCCTCTTCTGGACCGTCGGCGCGGGAACGCTGCCGGCGCTCGTCCCCGTCGCCGCCATCGGCGTTCTGAATGTTCCGTTTGCCAAGCTTCTGCAATTTTATCAGTCGAGGTTCATGGCGGCGCAGGATGAGCGGCAACGCGCAACGGCGGAGGCGCTTAATGCAATGAAGGTGATGATCATGTTTTTGGATGTGTGTGCATCTTAGTTATGCAGAGACCGTGTTCTGATGTAATTGACTGAGTTCAATAAAGGGTTTTGTTATTTTAAAAAAATGATTTTGAAGGTGATCAAGCTACAGTCATGGGAGGAGACGTTTGCGGAGAATGTGCGGCGGCTGCGCGACGTGGAGGTGACGTGGCTCGCCGAGACGCAGCTGAAGAAGGCGTACAACAGCGCGCTGTACTGGATGTCGCCGACGGTGATCTCCGCGGTGATCTTCGCGGGCACGGCGGCGCTACAGAGCGCGCCGCTGGACGCCGCCGTCGTGTTCACCATCCTCGCCACGCTCCGCGTCATCTCGGAGCCAATGAGGATGTTGCCGGAGGCGCTCTCCGTCATGATTCAGTTCAAGGTGTCGCTTGATCGAATCGGCAAGTTCCTCATGGAGGATGAGTTCAAAGAAGACGCCGTGGAGAGGACCAGCTTGCCGACGAAATCCGGCATTGTCATGACCATGAACAGTGGCGTCTTCAGCTGGGAGCCAAGCAAGGGCATTGCAACGCTGAAATCCATCAGCGTCACCGCAATGCAGGGGGAGAAGATCGCCGTCTGTGGTCCGGTTGGCGCGGGGAAATCGTCGCTGCTCTGCGCGATGCTAGGGGAAATTCCAAGGATGTCTGGATCAGTATGTTGTGGAAAATGCACAATTGTGAAAAAAATATGTCAAAATGTGTGACTGACCTCACATGATGAACTGGGTTGATTTCCTCTTTCTGGTTTCTGTTTCTTCAGGTAGCTTTGTCCGGCTCCATTGCTTATGTTTCACAGACGCCATGGATTCAGAGTGGCACGGTGCGCGACAACATACTATTCGGGAAGCCGATGAACAATGGAGAGTATGACAAGGCCATCAGGTGTTGTGCATTGGACAAGGACATGGAGAATTTCCCTCATGGTGACCTGACAGAGATTGGGCAGAGAGGCCTGAACATGAGTGGAGGGCAGAAGCAAAGGATTCAGCTTGCGAGAGCCGTCTACAATGACGCCGACATCTACCTTCTCGATGACCCTTTCAGCGCTGTTGATGCGCATACCGCTGCGACACTGTTCAATGTAAGAATGTTACATCTTGGTTGAACACTGTCATAGATTAGGATCAATCAATAAATGTGTTACCTTCTCTGTTATTTCTGTAGGATTGTGTCATGGCAGCCCTTGAGAACAAGACAGTCATTCTTGTAACACATCAAGTTGAGTTCCTTTCCAAGGTTGACAAGATCCTGGTGAGTTTGGTATCTGCACATGAGTACATTGTAATCAATCACATGGCATTGGATTTAGATAATGTGAAAAATGCTCTCTTCAGGTCATGGAAAATGGGGAGATAACTCAGGAGGGGACTTATGATGAGCTTCTTCAGGCTGGCACGGCATTTGAACAACTTGTTAATGCTCACAAGGACTCAAAAACAACATTAGACTCCGATGATCGCCGAGAAGGAGCGAAAGAACTAGGTGCATTTCAGTACCAAGTACCATTGATACAGCAGAACAGTGAGGCAGAAATTTCTGCTGGTACCTTACCATCAGTCCAGCTGACAGAAGATGAGAAGACAGAGCTAGGAGAAATTGGACTGAAACCATACAAGGACTATGTATCAGTATCCAAGGGCTGGTTCCTCCTTGCCATGATACTAGTGATGCAGTGCGCGTTCTTCGGCCTGCAATGCCTAGCAACTTACTGGCTTGCAGTGGCAATTCAGAACCAACAGTTCAGTGTTGCAGTTGTGATAGGAGTCTATGCAGCAATGGCAACTCTAAGCTGCCTGTTTGCTTATGTTAGGAGCCTTATTACTGCACATTTTGGACTGAAAGCATCAAGGGAGTTCTTCTCCGGCTTCATGGATTCAGTGTTTAAGGCACCCATGCTGTTCTTTGATTCCACCCCGACAGGGAGGATCATGACCAGGGTAAATAAAATGCTCCACAACCTTGAGTTTCTCAATGGCACCATTCAGAAGTTGTAATGCTGGTTTTCTCTCTCTGATTTTTGCAGGCTTCATCAGATTTTAGCATCTTGGACTTTGATATCCCGTTTGCAATGACATTTGTGATCTCTGGCTCAATTGAAATAGCATCAACCATACTTATCATGATATTGGTTACATGGCAACTTGTACTGGTTGCTATTCCTGTTATTTTCGCGCTGCTGTACATCCAGGTGAGCATCATGTCTTTAGTACTGAACTCTCCAGTCTTGATCGGTGTCCCTCAACATGATTATCGAAGTCAATGACAACAAATGGTAATGTTGCAGAGATACTACATTGCCACGGCAAGGGAGTTGGTGAGGATCAATGGAACTACAAAGGCGCCTGTCATGAACTACGCAGCGGAGTCGATGCTGGGAGTGATCACCATAAGAGCCTTTGCTGAAATGAAGAGGTTTATTCAGACAAATCTTCAGCTCATCGACACGGATGCGGCACTTTTCTTCTACACAAATGCAGCACTGGAGTGGGTGCTTCTGCGTGTTGAGGTTCTACAAATCTTGGTTATTGTTGCATCATCTATCCTGCTTGTGTCTCTTCCAGAGGGAGCAGTTGCTCCAGGTATATTATAATTCAGTACTGAGCAGACTGATTTGCAAGAAAGTGCAGACTATTTTTTTCTAAGGTGTTATTGGTATTTTTGCAGGATACCTTGGCCTATGTCTCTCTTATGCGTTAATGCTTTCTTCAGCACAAGTTTTTGTGACAAGATTTTACTCAAACCTGGAAAACTATATTATATCTGTGGAGAGAATCAAACAGTTCATGAATCTGCCATCTGAGCCTCCAGCTGTTATTACTGACAGAAGGCCTCCCCCTTCATGGCCATCTGAAGGAAGGATAGATTTGGAGAATTTACGAGTAATCATCTAGAATGTTAAAAGCAGCAAATAAATAGTTTCTGACATTGTGAAATACTAATATTATGCCCTTGTTTATAACTTGTAAGGTCAAGTACCGCCACAATGCGCCTACGGTTCTTCGAGGAATTACCTGTACATTTGCAGCAGGGCATAAGATTGGAGTTGTTGGAAGAACCGGGAGCGGAAAGACAACTCTTCTGAGTGCATTGTTCCGCCTTATCGACCCATACAGAGGGAGAATTCTCATCGATAATCTTGACATCCGCACCATAGGGCTGAAGGACCTGAGAATGAAGCTCAGCATCATCCCTCAGGAGCCAACACTTTTCAGAGGCAGTGTGAGGAGCAATGTTGATCCTCTGGGCCTGCACACCGATGAAGACATTTGGGAGGTCAGCAAAACAAAATATTTTAAACCACAGATTAATACTGCTGTTTTATGATGATTTCACAAAATTGATTAATTTAAGTAGTAATTCAGTCATTTAAGGTATTTGTGAGGTATAGTTAGTTCAAGAAATAAGGGATATCATACCTCAAGATTACATACCTCACAAGGACACAAAACAAAACTCTTTCAGAAGATACTCGTGGAAGTACCAATATAGTTTGGGTTCTGGTATCCATGTGTCAATCTTGTTTTCTGATGAACTAGTCTATGGTAATGGCAGGCTTTAGACAAGTGCCAGTTGAAGAAGATAATCACTGCCCTTCCTGGACTTCTTGAATCACCAGGTGCCTCCAGAATCAGATTCCTTACTCCATAGTCCACACACTCTGAACCTGAATACATTCAGAATTTTATCAGACAAGTGTCCCACTGAAAATCAACTTGACTGATGGCTATCTTTCATCTGCAGTGAGCGATGACGGTGAGAACTGGAGCGCCGGTCAGCGGCAGCTCTTCTGCCTGGCTCGTGTCCTCCTCCGCAGGAACAAGATCCTGGTCCTCGACGAGGCGACGGCGTCGATCGACTCTGCCACCGACGCCGTCCTGCAGAGGGTCATCAAGCAGGAATTTTCAGGGTGCACTGTGATCACCATAGCCCACAGGGTTCCCACTGTCACAGACAGTGATATGGTCATGGTTCTTTCATACGGTAAGCATCACTATCATTCTGTCAGGGATACTAATCTGCTATGTTTCTGCAGATAAATGATTGTGGATGCAGCAAATGGATCATGAATACTCTTCTTGAATGAATTCTGTGGCCTTTGTCTAATTTCAGGAAAACTCATAGAGTATGATAGGCCATCAAGACTGATGGAAAATGAGGAGTCTGCCTTCTGTAAGCTTGTAGCAGAGTACTGGTCCAACTATAGCTGAATCTGGCAAGAAAGCTGTCAGGAACATCAATGCAGACGATCTTCATCAGCTTTACTACTGGTTAGTTCTTCAGTGAACAAATGAAAGTGGAAATTGGGATATTGCTTTGGTGACCAATGATAATCCAGATAAAAATGTATGGTGCAATAATGACCTGGAATGTATGTATGAGCTCATCAAAACAAAAGAGTTTATGTAATGCAATTGCAAGCCTTCTCCCAACAAGACAGCAGTAGACAGGATATGATAAACTTTGTTGGTACCGAGGTTCAAAATTCTGAAACCTGGGGTGATTGATTCTTATTATCTGTCTGTCTCAAACAATTCTGAGCTGTACATTTTGTGCTGACTGCTGACTACAAAAACAATTTGAACAAAGAACCATCCTGATCAAATCCCCACTACAGGGTCTCCTTCCGTTCTGTCTTGCTGATGTAGAAAACTGTAGATTATATGCTATATACACAAACAATGAAAAAGGCTGTTTGCCAGGGTACATACGCAACACATGAACAAATTTTGCGTCCCTACACTGACAGTACAAACAACTCAGGGCTATCTTCAGTTCTCTGAGCTGTAAACTAAAAACTAGTAGTTCATTCTGACTGCTGAAATCCTGCCTGTGTTAGAAATCCACAGCTATCCGAGTCTTGATCGGCTTCAGCTTCACCCCCATGCTCTCAGGAGATAGCAACTCCGGTGATATACAACATGGGCTTAGCGGACTGCGAGGGCTGCTGTTCATCTGGTACGGTCTGTGAAGCCCGTATCCCATGAGGAAGTACTCCATTGGCATCAGCATAGCATGCGGCTGCTCCTCGGTTACAAGGGAACCACAACCCTGAACCTGAATTACATCACAAAGCAATCATGAGTACATTTTTGCCTTCCATGTGTGTTCCGATCGGTAATGGGCTAATGGCACAGAATCGCTCCATATATTACCTCAACTAGAGCACAGTATCTCTTGTCCAACTTTGTAGTCATATGGATGGCATCCTCGTGGAATTCAGAGTTCTCTCCCACAAAAATCAGTGTTCGACATTGTAGCTTCCTCAATGCATCTGTTAAGTCATGCCTCCTGATGGAATGTAGTTTATATAAGCTCCCAGATATGATATATTCCCGTTGACCAGAAAATTAAATGAAAGAGCTGATGCATACTCATTTATCGAGTGAAGAAATCGCCAGATATTTTCACCCTGCCTCTCATTAAGCAACTGCATAATAAAAATAAATAGTGTCTTCAGTTTACAATTTGAAATGACAAGATATAAAGGAATTCTGTAGTTTCGAAATAAGGGACTAACACTTCTACAGGCTTGCACAATGTCTGATTCAATATAATGACCACTGCCACGCACCTCCTGCAGAAATGTAACCGTGAGACAGTGAATGAAAACCATAATGTATAAAATGCAAGAAGACAAGCTGAGAATAGTGACTTCTGAAGCTACCTTGCTGAAGTACCGCTGAAGCAAGCATTCCTTGACCAAGCCTCGAGTCCCGTAATAATAAAGCAAATTTAATAATACCTGATGCATCAAATGCTAGACTTAATCATTGGCATTACTTGGCATGAGTGAAAATGGTCAGTCTTACTGAAACATGGAGTTACCTTATTATACAACCACTCACTCCATGATGGAGCTCTGCATATAGGGGAAACCAACATCAAGCCTATTACCCTCTCCCGGTATTTCGTCTGCGATAGTAGAAAAGGAAAATCCTTATTAGCACAATTTCAAAGGCAAGATTTTCTGATAAATTCACAACGTACAGGAACACTTACTGCAAATAGAGTGAGAACATAGGCACCAGCTGTAACACCCAGGCACATCACAGATCCTAAACTGAAAAAAAAAATGTAAAGCTATGTGTCACATGGCACTAGCTCAAAAAGAACACGATGAACTTGGACTACGAGGCGATCATATACCCGAAGAAATCGAGCACATCCGCAACCTGATCAGCAAGATCATCAACAGATGGCACTGGCACATTGGACGGAATTGGAGCCGCTCCTAGCTGCAGGAATATTAACAAATGTCATGAGCATGATCATGTGAGCAGCCCAAACAACAGAAACTCAAGCATCACGCAGTAGCAGTGACAACTCAGAACATTCACAGTACCGACCTCGTGCCCCTGAGGATTGATGTGGTATACACAGAAATTGTGGAGCAGCAGCGACGCGGCCTCCGGGCAAAAGAACAATCCTTGGAAGCAGGACATGTCTGCAAAGCAAATAACGGATAGCATATATGAGCCTCTCAAGAATTTGCTCAAACGCTGAATTATGCCATATCTTTGGGAAATTCCAGGAGATTGTGGTACTCACGGTTCAATGCAACATCCGGGTATGTGATGAGCGCCGGCTTGTCCTCGTCTCCGTATACAGCAACTGACAAAGAGCCACATCTCGTTCTCACTTGATGCTCCTGGAGAAACCATGTGCATACACGTTCAGTAACCAGCACTGAAAATTGCTTCGAGAAGAGAACAGTTTGGAAGTGAAACAACGTAAGCCTGAAGAATCACAACCAAATTAGCAGTACAGAAAAGGTTCGTGCAGGCTTGCTTCTTTCCACTAATTCGGAACCTGTCACTTTAAAAATTCGTGCAGCCAGCAAATTCGAATGGCTAGAAAAACTAACATTACACACCAAGAGAAAACCAGCAATCACATTTCGGAAAATCGAACATTGAGAAAGCAACAAAAGATTCTATCTTCCCAAGAGGCAAGAAATCAACCTCCCCTCTCCTCGTCGACATTCAACAATCCTCAATCCACCCAAACACAGCCAAAACCAAAAACCTCTCAAGTCCTCTCTCTACACAGAAAGATGGAGGAGAAATTCATCACCCAAGAACCCTCCCAAAGAAAAGAAAAATCCCCAGACGGAAGTCACGGAACAGAAAAGAGCGCAGCAGAGGGGAAGAAAGTGAGGATGGGTGTCACTGACGGACCTTGCCGCCGAAGGAGATCCGCTCGATGTCCACCGACACCGACCCCGAACCCGACCCGCTCGAATCCCCCATTGCGCCGCGCCTGCCTGCCCTTCCCGTCCCCGCACGCACGCGCCTGGGGTTTTATACGGCGGAGCTCGCGGCGGGTCACCGACGAAAAGGGGTCAAATTCACCGGGAGGTCAGCGCATTCCGGCCGCGGAAGAGAGAGAGAGGGGTAAAGACTCTTTTTTTTTTTTGGATTATGAGGGGTAGACTGTTTGTGGATTAGTTTTGGACGCACTCGCTGTCGTCGCCTTTCTGAATGAGCCCACCGTGTCATTGACTGTTTTGCTAGGTTCGTTCGGCGCCGAAATAATGCTGCGTGTGACACTGCCATGGATGGGTAAATTGGGTGCACCTGTTTCGGCTACGTTCACACAGAGACATATGCAGGGTTGTTCAGATTATAGCTATCCCTCCGTCTATACTACGTGGGTTACCATATGACACGTCTAGTATATTAAAATGAATTTGGATAGATTCTTAGATTAAGGGAGTACTTTAAACCATTCTATTGGTTGATAAACCTACAAGAATTGGATGCATTTGATTTGTTATCAAATATTTGGTAATTCCTATGGAATTTAGCAAAATTATATAAACTTCTCATCACAAAATTATATTACCTCTGTTTCATAATGTAAGACGTTTTGACTTTTTCTTTCAATGTTTGACCTTTTTTCTTGTTCAAAATTTTTATGCAAATATAAAAATTAATAAGTCATGTTTAAAATATTTTTGATAATAAAGTATGTCACAAACAAAATAAATTATTCTTCCATAATTTTCTGAATAAAACGAATGGTCTTGCAATAAAAGTAAAAAAAAAGTCTTACATTATGAGAGGGAGTACCATTATTTGATAAGGTATCAAACCAAACATCACAGTACATTTTCTCCATGTCAAAATTTTGGCATTGCCAAATTTTGATTTACTAACAAATGATAAGGTTTATTTTTGCAATGAAGTAAACAATCCCGTAGGAGTTGGCTGCTGGGGTATACTATCCACCGTCTATTTTTCAATGGAGAAATAGAGATTATAGAGGATATGAATGATTGAATGTAATAGTTCCTTTGTTTTTACATTGTACTCCCTCTGTCCTTAAAATGTTTGACGCCGTTAAATTTTCGACACATGTTTGACCATTCTTCTTATTCAAAAACTTTTATAAAATATATAAAACTATATGTGTGCATAAAAGTTTATATAACAATGAAACAAATGATAGGGAAAGAATTAGCAATTTCATAAATTTTTTTAACAAGACAAACGGTCAAACATGTGTAAAAAAATCAATGGCGTCAAACATTTAAGGACGGAGGGAGTAATGTGTTTTAGCTATTTATTCATGGCTTATGTGCATTATATATGTGTCTAGATTGATATGGATATTAGTAAATCTAGACAAGAGATGAATAAGCTAAAATCTCTTAATATGTAAATTTGATGATGGTTTTGCAGGCAGACCAAATAATGCCCTGCTTGGAATACAACATGAGAACCCATATTCAAACTTAATACTAGTCTAACATTATCACTCCCTTTCAATCATCATCCTTATCTATCTTTTCCTAATTGCTCACCCTGTCTCTCCCTATCTCCCTCATTTTCCTCTACCTCTCTATTCGGCGTTGGCGGCAGTGGCGCGGCGATGACGACAGTCGGCCCAGGAAGGGGCGGATCCAGCAACCCCGAGAGACCAGATCCAGGACAGCGAACCCCCGATGATGCTGGATCCGACACCAATGACTCTAGGGAGGTTGTATCCGGCGCCAACAGGATAGGCGATGATGCCACGGGGTGCATGTGTGTGTGGAGGCAGGCGAATGGCCTCTGACGAGGGCGACAATGGTGGTGATACAACTACAGATCTGACAGGCGACGGGGCCAGCCTCTCCGATGGTCGAGACCGCTTGATCTGGCTTTGACATCGACTGTAAGGATGACCGAAGGCACTTGTGGTGGCACTCAAGGCAAGGAGTGACAAAGTGACAAATGCATAACAGGGAGCGTCCTAGGCAATGGCAATGGCAAGGCTGCCGCGTGGCCAGCGAATTGAAGATTTGGGTGTTTTTTTTCACTCAAAATGATTGTTTGCGGGCGGGGTCCTTATGAGCTGGCTGTAAAAATTGGTTTTACAGGCACTTTTGGTGGAGCCGCCTGATGAAATCGCTGGTTTTTGCAGCGATTTTCACAGGCGATAAAATACAAGCAGCTCGGTCCATGCTAGAAGGGTTGGCTATTTGGCTATACTATCCATCATCCATTATTCAAAATAAAAAAATACAAATGATAAAGGATTAGGATATAATACTCATTCCGTTCCATATTGTAAGAGATTTTAGCCTCTTTATCTATTCTCTTTATCTATTGTCTAGATTTACTAACATCCATATAAATTTAGACACATATATGAAGCACCTATATTGATATATAAATGAGGCTATTTAAAAGCAAAACACCTTACATATGAAGTATATTTTTTCATGATAATTATTCTGTAAAAACACCATAAACTTCAAAACTTGTATATCCCTTTTTAGAGAGCACGAGAATACAATATCATACTACATGGTATGCTAGATCATCTTGCAAAGACGAAATTCTTCTACTGGAGTTTTTCTAGTGAGAACATTTTTAAGTTATATAAAATACAAGTAGAAAACAGGTAGTAAGAACTAAAATCAGAGCTATGGCGAACCTGAAGGCATTCCTTTCAGAATTCCAGGTGCACCTAGCAATATCCTGAAGGCGGGGCGTTTGAGATGGTTTGCCTGTTTGCCTGGAGCCCTGGAGGCTGCTAACCTGCGCATATCTCGGTGCCAGCTTGGCATCATCAGATCCATATGAGCCCGACTTGGTCCCACGTGTCAGCAGCAAGGTTTGTACAAGTACAACACATATATACCACGCCTAGTAGGGGGACATGTCATGGACTTAATCTGAACAGCCGTACGTGTGGGGTCGGGATCATGATTCAGGGGTCCATACTCCATACTTTACCTTTGTGAAGTGGAATTTTCAGGATCTCTGTAGGATTTATTTTATTCTTGTGCTTTTTATAAAAACCCTTTTAATACAAGGTTTTAATAAAGGGTACCAATATCAGCTATATGTGGAAAATAATGATGAAAAATATCCGTTAATTTGTATGTGTATTATAAGTAACCGATCTATTAATTTAAGAAATTGTCAACCACACTCTCACTCTCGACTGAACTTGTATGTATTATGAATTCGCACCGTTTTTAGTTCTTGTATAATAAGATCCACAGTTAGTATCATTCTTTTCATCATATTCTCTGTAATATTGTGCAAATGTATACTACTCATCTGTCCCAAAATATAAAGGATTCTAACTATTTATTTGTAATGTATGACCATTCGTATTATTAAAAAAATATTAAAAAAATTTACACATATAAAAATTAATAAGTCATGCTTAAGTACTTTTGATAATAAAAAAGTAAATAATAAACAAAAGAAATATTTTTTATTTTTTTAAGTAAGACAAGTGCTCAAATGTTTGCACGTAGAAAATCAAAATCCCTTATAATATGAGACGGATGGAGTATATGACCACTATTATGCATTTTAATCTTGACCATTTATTCATTATTATTCATTATTATAATTAACTATTATATAGTAGTACCTTAAAAAGGAGCCCTCAATAAAAGTAATAAATTTTAAAATTGGTAGTAGTAAAATTTAATGGATTATATTAGTAACAACTGCCAAATTTCTCACGGAATTGTAAAGGTTTAGATCGACATTAGTTTGTATATTCGACAAATTTACACCGTTATGTTCTGGACTACTCTTACCTACCTATCTTGCCATCTTGGGAGTGTCTAGATCAGGTGAAAAATGCAGTCACTTCTCTCATCCCTTGGATGGCCAATAGTTGTCACCACTCCCATTGTTACGTATGAACAAAGTCCTTTTTCTCGGATATGAAAAGGTTAACAGTAAATTACTCTAAATAAACATGAAATAAATTTATAATTCACAAAAAATTATAAATTTATATGTAAAAGTATTCCAACATACATAAATAACCTAAAAACAATAAAATAAAATAATTTCAGTTAAAACGAACTAAAATTGGACATTTCATAGTTTACAAACTGGACTTACAGTATGTATTTTTATGTGCCTGAATTTTCAAACACTTGAAATCTAGCATTTCCCTATTTTCTTTGATCTTGCCTTCTCAGATTAATATGTGTAATTTTGTGTGCCTGAATGGATGTCATGGTTTTTTTTCGACTTTCTCTCATAATATAGGAGTATAAAAGATTTAAACAACTTACACATCACGCATACATGTGTCCCACAAATAAGAATCCGAAAAATAGAAAGGCACAGAAATGTCTTTATCATGTCATTTTCCCATCATAATATACACAATCTCACATATGTAGATAATACGGAAGGATCTAACAATACCCTTATATAGATATACATGACATAATCCTAATAGATAAGAATGTGTAGGGGAGAGGCACTGCTTCTGTTGGTCGGTCTGGACCTAATATAGATGGATGATATAAACCAATAAGGTACAAAAGAACACATCAACACACACCACAACTATGAGTAGTGCTGGCTCAAGTGCGACGACACTTGTGCACTATCCCGGAAATGTCACTGTTAGAGTTATCCTCCTAATTGTTCAGTGTCAGTGCTGCCATATGTTGATTGGATTGGATTTGATTGGTACGCGCTTGAAGCTATAGAGTATAGATAGAGTTCGTGCATTGGATGGTGTTTGACATGTCAAACATACTCCAACAGGCATATATATTGCTTTAGCAAGATATTTTCAGGTGGTAACAAAAAGTGCGACAATTTGGTATACAAATAGTAATTCACTTCAAATTAAATTACTGTATCTTGACCACTATAAGCAGCGATGTCTAGCCTGGTGCCTGGACGACTAACAATGTTTCTCGGTGGCCAGTCATATTTTGCAGACATCAACAACATTTGGCAGTGGAGATACCAGCAGCGGAGCCCGGGCAGCTACCCAATTAGCTTGGGAGTTTATGTTTTACTTGTGGCCCTAGCTATGTAGGATGCAGGAATTCACAGGTGGATTCTAAGGGGTCTTAAATATATAAGTTTTACCGAAAATTCTGATTGGCTATTTACCCTATTATTAAAGGCAACTAGACAAGGACTGAATTACTAAACATTGAAACTTGTTTGTACGTGCACTGTACTTACATTTTTACTATTACTACCATGACTCCTACTGACCAGCAAGCTGGCAAAAGCATAGCATGACTTGGCATGAGTCCTTGCGGCTCCAAATAAATGAAGAAAACGGGAGCATTTATATATTGTGTGCACATTTTGAGGGAGACTATTGCATCTATGAGCAATTATTTCAAGTTATGCGTAGGGACGTTCTTACATGTTGTTGGAGCGCGCGCGATCAATCGAGTGGATTCAACATGTTCAGGCTTATCCTGTTCGTACCGCCTTCACTGACCGCTTTTTGAACGAAACAGAAACTGATAGTCAAAAAAAGAAAGACCAAGTTGCTCAACATTTATGAGCTCAAAATTATCTGTAACTTTCCACATAATTGTAATTTTTTAGCCAAAATCCTACTCAATTATCTTATCATATATAATTACTCGACATGCAACACTACATATTTTTTTTTAAAATACACAGTACAACGCAGATACTCACAATGCACGCACACTCACCCCTATGAACGGATGCACGCAAACCCTACCCCTATGAGCATATTCGAAGACTGAGCTGGCAAATTCTTGAGATTGATGAAGTCGCCACGGGCATCTCGCTGTTGACGGGTACGTTGTTTTCCACTGAAAGTATAAAGCTGTTAGGAACAGATATGGTTCTCCTGCCTAAAAAAACAAATATGGTTCTCCTAGATGTGACTGTGACATGGCGGAGGTGGGCAAATGGGTGAACAAATATGGTTCTATACTCGAGATAATACATCAATCAGTTTTTGATAAAACCACACTGAAGGTGTACAAAATTGCGCAAATCGAAATTATTGTTATCTGAGAAAGCAACAAGCATTTTGTCCTTGTTGTTCTCGGAAGGTCAATTTACTATTTAATTTTCATTGAAGAAAAAATCGTGTTTCGTCACAATAACAACGTGACATAGAAGTGGATCTTACAAACAATAATCAATTTGATACACTGTTAAGACACTAATAATCAATCCTCTTCTTTACATACCACGAAGAACATACGCTAAGCTCCGAATCAAAGTGAAAAAATATATATTTCTCCTTGAAACATGGCAAAAAAATTGGAACCATTTCTGAAGAGATAAACCTTCTGTCTACTTGTATTGGATTCTCCAGTGTGGCCGCTTTGACCTGCCAGAAACTGAAGGCGCTGAAAAACCGACCTCAAACTGCGCGTCGAAGATTGTGCCATGCCACCCAACTCTCTGCCCACAAAACGGGACACGACCATACCGATCATAAAAATATTCAGACAAAATGCAGTAATCCCAGGCAACTTGCAACTTTTAGAAATGCTAAAAACTCGGTGTTAATTTCACTAGATTTCAGTCGAATATCCGTGCAAACCGAACTGATTCATATGAAAGTCGAGCACAACTCCTGTATTGTAATTGAGCAGGATATCTTAATGTCAGACCAAAGTTCGTTCAAAATTTACTGTTTGAAATTTGAATCTCTAAAAACCATTCGAAATTTCAACTGATATATATTTGTGGCCCGTGTCAAAACATCGAAATTTCCGTAATTCCGTCGGAGACGTGAACTATGATTGTGCCTTACCATATACACAAGTCATATCAGTTTCTTGAACACCGAAAAATGTTTACAACCCCGGCCACATAGTCACATACAACTCGCATCTAGCACCACGCAAATAAGCCTCTGAATTCTCAATTTAATTAAGAGAGAAATGTGAGCGTGTCAGGATTTAAATACAAAATCTCAGGGTTAAAACCGCATGCCCTTGACACTGCACTATCAAGTGCATCTCTCTGAATCTTTATTAACACACGTGATAGCGATAGCACGAGCACCTGACGCACACTAATGCAGTCTTAACAAATCCGTTAGTTGGCATGGTACCGGATTATAGTGTCAGTACCAACAAAAAAGGTTGGCAATGTTTGATCAATCGACCGGTGATGGCTTGACCCCAGCGACCATCTTTCTCGTCGTTTCTCTGAGTTAGGATTTGTTTGGTCCAGCGGCAAAACAGCAGAGTCATTGCAGGTTTGACAATGGCGTTGGCATCCTGCATTGTCTGACGCAGCTAGCATATTTTCTTCAGATACAGATACAGAATTTTCATGTCAGAGAAAACTCGATCGGATGTCACGGTAATTAACATTGTTTATACGTAAAGAAAGATTGATGATGTACAGAGAGAGGTACAAATTTATATATGTTGTGTCGGCCATGGAGAGAGAGAGAGATGAAGGATATGTCGTTGTTGCTGTTGTTGTGCAGTTGAGAGGGGCACTTGAGAGTTCAGATTAATTGAGGCCTGTCCTTCCCCGTTTCTTCAGGGTTGGATTGTCAAGGTTGTTAGGTCCATCTCTGTCCAAATAAGAAAAGGAACATTGTTAGGTCCATGGCCAACATGCCATGAAATGCTTGATGCCGACCTACTTCCTGATCTTGATCGTCTCTTCTCTCGCAATCTAATGTAGATACTGAGTTCCCTTTCTGTCATTCTGATATTCAGATGTCAACTGACAGGCCAGGTTCTGTAACCTACTTTTATGGAATTCATTGGGTTTTATTGGAGGCTTCGAATTCCTTGGTAGATTTGAGACATTAAGGAGTACAACTCTACTAACTGACAGATCGTTGTTAGAAAGTTAGGCAAGATCAACATGTTCAGTAACTTCGATAGTCAAATGCATGCTGGCATTTTTGTTACTCATACTCTGGTCATGCAAGCTGGAAGCGAACTTGCCTCATGTTTACTGCAAATTGACCAAAACCAGTCAAATTCACGTGTGAGACTTGTGCGGATGAGCAGGTGAGATTGCTCTACTCCTGAATAATCATAAGCCAAGTTGCAATATCATGTTCATGTGGTGGCGAATGTGCATACGATGCAATTAGAACTGCATCTTCAGTGTTACCCCGGAAATCGCGCTAAGTCCACATTTTTCGTATAAAATCGTCAAAGTTGTGCACTACTAGATTGACCACCGTGTAAATAAGCATGAAATCGTCAAAGTTGCACTTGGAGAAAATACAGGATTTGGTTAATTATTATTATCACTGGAGGGAGCATGTTGTTTGCTCCCTGAAAGGCTGAAACTTTCAGAGAAACAATAATCTAAGCCTCCACAGAAATGGACCGTTTAAAGCCCACATCACCAATTTGGCTATTGCAGTCCACTACAAAACGTTGAAAGCTTAAAGCCCATGCCAAACTAAAAGTTGTAAGCTTAAAGCCCATGTCAAACTTTTCTCAATCTTTCAGCTCATCTCTCTAAGTGAAAGGGGAACCCCCAAAATGCCACTAGAAGAAGCCACATCATCAAATAAATATGACCCGTTGGATAAATGTTTAGGATGAATAATGACCGTTGGATTAGTGAAGGAAAACAGTACCGTGAAGAGGTTTCTGGACCCTTCTAACATACACCAGCTAATAGAGAAAAGATTCAAAAAACACATGTGGGCTGTGGACTGTGGTATCAAACTCCTATACGTGCTTCCAGAGACCAACTAAAGAGTAGTGAGGATAAGTATTTACGATAGGATGTGATTATATTAACTAACATGTTTAAAATACTCTCTTCCATTGAGTAAAATGGAAAATTCTTATACACCACTTACAAAAATCAACCTTATATTTACATTCATAACTTATAATAAAATTCTTAAGTTTTCTTTTACTTATGAGAGTTTGTTTTTCCCCATATTAATACTCCCAAGTTTTGCTGTAAAGTACTATTTATTTTGAAACACTAGAAATCATAATATTTTTCATGATAAATTCTTCAATTACATAATATCGTTATCCTTATGCGCTATTCATATAAAAATAGTAATAGTCACGCAAAATGCGCAACGGAATCCACTAGTATAAATGAAAGTACTATTAGTTATGATTTATGAACAAACAACACTTCTATCTCACTGTATGTTTGATAGCGGTTTTTAACTAGGTGATATTTAGCATATCAACCTACCCATCAAGTTTCAGAAATTCCAATCAATACATAGGTAACTATACTACTTCTGCTGTTACTACTACTACAAGGCATATGAGTAACAAGTTTATCGTTTTGGGATTGGGTATGTTCACTACTAGCTGTTTGCCAGAAGGAACAATGTTTTTCCTCTCAGCACACTTTTCCGAACTGCTAAATGTTACTTTTTTTGCAAAAGAATTTATATACGAAAATTATTTTAAAAAATCAAATTAATAAATTTTACAAGTTTAAAATAATTAATACTCAATTAATCACATGTTAAAAATATTTCTCATTTTGCGTGCAACACTATTATTTTTCGTTACGTAAGCTAGCGAATATGCCCTTACATTAATCATAGGGTTAATTGGATCCATGCCACTACAAATTTGTAAGTTGGAGAAGTGGCATTACTATTTGCGATACCGGTTGGGTCACTACAATTTTATAAAAAAATTGGAACCGTGCCTCATCTTTTCCAACTTTAACATTTTCCGTTTTCTTCTTGTTTTCCCTCATCTTCTTCAGTTTCTCCTTCTTCTCTCACTCCGGCACCCTCCTGCCCCAAGCTCCTCCCATCGACGCCGCATCTTTGCCACCTTGATGCTCGCCTCATCCCCTCCACCAGCCTCCCGCTCCGACGGACGACAAGTCGTAGCCCTGTCGCTAGCCTTGTCGTTGTCACCACTGCCCTCAAATCCTCCATGGATCCTGGATCTGGGAGCTTAGGGGAGGAGAGGATCAAGGGGGGCGATGAGGTCAGTGGAGCAAGCAACGGCAGCAGCCGCGACGGCAACGAGGTCAGCTTACCCGGAGAACATCTCCCCCTTACTCCTGCCGACGGTGAGCAGATCCAGACGGTGGTGCTGATGTTGTTGCATAAGGCGGGGGTGGGAGCTGGTGCGGCGCCTCCATGGTCTTCATCGACTCCTTGGACCCCCGCCAAAGTGCCAGATTTGCTCGTTGCTGCTACTTACTACCGCTTGTAGGGGTTCGACAGGGAGGACGGGGTGGGTGGAGGGTCCAAACATTGGGGAAGCTATGAAACGAGCTCCTGGGAGGCTAGGGCCGCATGACGGCTACAAAGTCTAGCAGGGAGGGGCAGCGGCGAGGTCACAACCTGCATGTGTCAGTGGGAGCTTGCCCTTCCCCTGCCTCGAGTTCGTCGTCCCCTTGCATGAGGAGGAGAAGTCATGTGAAGGAGGAGCTCCAGGAAGCGGTGATGACAATCGAAAGGGAAAGGCGTTTAAGGCGGCGGTGGAGGATGAGACATGGCAGCAGCATCCACGCCCACCATTGTCGTGACGACCCACCGTCCTAGGATCCTTCTTGCTCCCCTACAGGTCTCTAGCTGCTTGTGGAAAAATTGTATTATATTAAAGTGGAGTACATCATCAGGTTTCACATAACACTCTCAAAGTACTCACGCACTAAGCAGCTCCAAATCTCAATTCCAAATCTGTGTAAAAAAATCAAATAGAAGACAGCACAGGCATACTCTCAGCAAGCAGGCTGAGAACAAGCGCCCAAAGAATAACAACCAACACCCCTGTAGGCTAGAACGAGCACAATCTTCTTCTTCCTTCTTGTGTCTTTCTTCCTCATCTTTCTGCCACTGATGAAAAAGAGAGACTGATCCCAATCTATCCGATCCAAAACTAATCACCATCAGCTCGGGGGACAAACTTATTCTCACAAGCCTTTCACCGTGGTTGGATCTAACCACGACAAAACAGAGAAGTGGCGAGAGAAAATTGCTCCATGATGACGGCACCATCTCCGCCTTGATGCCGCCATCCAAAAACTTAATTCTCCATGTCGTCACCCCAAGAAAGTTGCTAACGTCATAGATGCTGCCACCTACTTCATCGGAGCTGCCATGGAGAGACACAAGCCACCCTATTTCTTCGCCTTTGCCAGAAAAAAGAAGGAGGAAACAAAACGGAGGAAACAAAACTCCCATACCATGAAACGTAGCATGGAGAAATCCTAACCCTAACCTAGACTCGATCTATAGAAGACTTATATTAGGAAAGATGGATCCCCACTCCCTCCGTCCTCCGACGAGATACCAGAGGTAGGAGGGAGGGGGACCAACGAAGATGGAAGGTGGAGGGCTGGCGGCTGGGCAGATCATGGCACCGCTTGTGTCGCCCTTCTCGGACGACGTGGGGGGCAAGTCTGCGTTAGGGCTACTTCTTGCATTGGAAGAAAAGTTAACAACAAAATCAAGTTTGACGGAGTGGCATTGTTTTAATTTCGAAGTAATACCGATGGCACCCACTCAAATATGCGTATTGTAATGGTATTTTTCTATATCATGAAAGCTGCAATGGCATGGATCTAATTAACCCCCTTTTTAGTCCAGATCTAATTAGGGGCAATTGTGTTTATACCCCCACTTTAGGTCTCAATTGTATTTTTGCCCCTACTTTTTAGGGTTTGTGGATTTGCCCCTCTTTTTCTGATTTCAAGCTTCTGTTTGCCCCCAAACCAACTGCCGTTCGCAGGGCCCAGTGGGATATGAGAAAAAAAACAAAAAGGCTTTAAGAATTAAGAAAGGACCATTGAGCCCCTGAGAAACCCCTATCCATTCCACCCGTATGGAACAGTTAACTACCTCTATCCTCTTTCCATTCCCAAATCAAAAATTTCTGCCGGTGACGACGACGAGGGCTGCTTAGCTGGTAAAGCAGGCGTTGTGTAGCGGGTGGAGAGGCTCGGACGGACACCGGCGGCTACATGAGCAGGCTACACTGTGTCGTGCTGCTCGCCCAGGCCACACGCCGCCCAAGCCTCACGACGGCTAGGCGCAGCGGAGCCCAAAGATGGGTGGGCGTGACGATGCCTTGGCCTAGTGGCCCAGCAGCCATGGATCAAGGCCCCAATCGCGATGAGGTGGGTTGGGAAGTGGGGCAGGATGCAACAGCAGGAAGAGGCGTAGGGGGGAGGGTTCAACGACAACGACAAGTAGCAGTTTTGGGGATGGCCGGTGGGGAGGGCTTGGAGGGAGGGGCTGTCATGTAGGAGCTCAAAATTATGCTACAATTCTGTTAAATTATGTGGTGATACTAGATGTGGACCAAAATTTCCTCAAAATTATGCTAAGATTCTGTTAAATTTCTGCCAAGATTTTGATTTGTTCTAGTCAATATGCGAAGTGGTCAAAGTAGGAGTCGCAGGTACTATTTATGATGTGACTTGCAAGACATGATTTATTCACATATTCAAATTTGTTCTAGACTTGCAAGACATGATTTACTCACTTCATTATATCAAAACAAGAGCAAATAATACATAATACAAATACAAGTACCAAAATATGAGCAAACATTCAATAAAAAGTAAGGGCATAACAGTCTTTTCAATTATAACTTACCACCGTCAAAGAGAGATAAAAGAAAAGGGGTAAAGCCAGCCTTCATTTCAAAAAAGGAGGGGCAAATCCACAAACCCTAGAAAGTAGGGGCAAAACCACATTGATACCTAAAGTGGGGGTATAAACACAATTACCCTATCTAATTAACCCTTAATCATTCTAATACATAGAAGTAAACCGGAAGGGTGTGTTCGTTTGTTCCCATTTGGGAAAAGGGTCTTAAAAAGAATAATGCCACACGCAAAACGTGAAACGTTATTATCATGCGATTAATTAAGTATTGACCATTTAAACTTAAAAAATGAATTATTTTGCTTTTTTCGACAACTTCCGCATATATATATATATATATATATATATATTGCAAAAACGCTCTGTTTAATAGTTCATGGAGCGTACACACGAAAAAAAAAGAAAAAAATATTAAAAACAACAAACACTATTGCCTTTAGGCTTAGCTGAACAACCCCTTGGAATATTTACTGATAATGCAAAAATAACTAACATATTTAAATTTAATAAATTTATTTTTTATATTGGATATGTTTCTTCTACTTTTACTTAACCCATTAATTACTGCTCCTACATGCCAAACAGGTTTTTGTTTAGTGGGCCTTAATTGACTATATGGGCTTAGGTGTGAACGGCAGATTATTATCTGCAGTATCTGACTGCAGAGGGACTATGTGGTTGACGTGTGGGTCCATTAATCTTTGGGCCCACGTGTCAGCCACCAAATGCTAAAGATGGCCACTCTCCCGGTGTGAACTATAATAAAATGAGCTCAGATTAAGCACAAATTTCACTGTGGTCGTGGGCCCACGAGGCGGTCCTAGCTCAAGTGTTGAACGTGCTTTGGAAAGCTTATCGTGCAAGCAAACGGCAGGACACGGATACACGTGAATAACCCACAAGAACTAGGTCGTGTTCCGTTGTGCCTGTTTGGCCAAATGGCTAAATGGACTTAGAATTAGAAACATTATTAGTACGTGATTAATTAAGTATCAACTATTCAAATTTATAAAAGAATTAATTTGTTTTTTAAACCACTTTCCTGTTGAAATTTTTTTAATAGAAAACTCACTGTTTGGAAAGTGTGCTTATGAGAAACGAGGAAAAAATGTTTCGAGTAACCAAAGGAGCTATTTTATTGTCGAGGAAAAAACAGTGCCGACAGATTCCTATAGTGTTTTTATCTTTTTTCTGTACACACGCTTCCCAAACAGTTAAACGGACGTTTTTCTCGAAAAAAAATATATGCACGAAAGTTGTTTAAAAAATAAAATAAATCCATTTTTCATGTTTAAAATAACTAATAGTTAATTAATCACGTCCTAATGAAGTTTCTCATTTATATACGGTACTACTCTTTTTTACCAATTTGCCAAACATACACATCCAAACAACTCTAAGGCTGTGTTCTTTTGTGGTAGTTGAGAATAGTGGGAAAAATAATAGTATTACGTGTAAAACGAGAAACATAATTAGTATGATTAATTAAATATTAGTTAATTTAAACTTAAAAAATAGATTACTTTTATTTTTTAAATAACTTTTATGTAGAAAATTTTTTCAAAAAATATACCATTTAGCAGTTTGGGAAACGTGTCAAGGAGAAAAAGCATTGTACCCGGCGGACAATTTGCCCACCTTGGCACAAAAGAACGCAGCCTAAAGTGTGAAAACGAAAAGGCCTCCCTCAAGCTTTTACTATCTCTGTGCCAAAATATAGCAACTTTTGCACTGATAGGACATGGAATCTTGACAGAGGTTTGTCCAAATTTGTTCTATGATGTATCACATCGTTACAAAGGTTGCTATATTTTCGACAGAGGAAGAACTAAATTACTAATAATAATGTTTTATGAGCACAAATAAAATGTTGCAAAAGCCTCCTTATAAATGAAATCCAATCAAAAGTACTGCTTCCTGTCCAATAATACAAAGCATTTAAATTTTATCCTAAAATAAAACTAATTTGCCTATTTTTTTCATATTAACCAAGTACAACCATACTATGCTCCTAGTCCCAAAATACAGTAACCCAAAACTAGATTTGATAGGTAGCTTAGGCAGCTCTATTGTGGAATGGTGATAAGAGCAGAATATATTTGTACACATACTTTTCCATCTCAACTAATCATAAACATTTCTTATCTTAACTTTAATCTCTACTTACTACTTATCAAAATATAACTAATTCTAGGATTTAATTTGACCTCTTTCCTGGTCTCGACCCATCACAATTTTTTCCTATTTAAATTCTTCATGTACTTTCTCGCTATGGAGTGAAAAATAACAAAAAAAATATTACTTCCTCCCTTCTAAAATATAACTATTTCCAGAAAAGTCTAAGTCAAAGAGTTCAAACTTTAACTATTGTGAAAAAACTCAAAATAAATAATCACTAAAAAAATAATGCTATTAGATTTATCATAAACAAACTATTATAATATGTAACTCTTTTAATTTAAACTAGTAAATATTTATAAAAATTATTGATCAAAATAGCATTTCGAAGACCATAATAAGTAAAAAAAGATATTTGGGATAGAGGAAGTACATGACATCTTAGAATAACAAAGTAGCATTGTGTTTTCAAACAATACATGAAAAAACACCAAACTGAGTCAGGGGTGTATTTTTTCCCTTTTATTTATGGCTCAACTACTAAAAATAAAACTGCCTCTATATTCCTGGAACTCGCAGGGATAATTTATTATACTTTTATGCTTACACGTTACTAGCACTTTTATTTTGGAAGAAAACAAGAAAGCTGACTTGTGGGCCCCACTGGACCATCTTTTCCTCTTTACTATACCCACCATCTATCCCCACCCCATCTCCCTAATTATTATTATCTCTCTCATCTGCTTGTGCCACCGACTAATCAATGTGCCTAGTGACTAAAATACCCCAAGCAAGGACAAGGACAAAACATGCCCATGGTTTTGGCCTGAAAATAAAAGTCACATAAGCAGTCGGTTGCTCAAGCCTTTTTCTTCTTTGTGTCCTCCGCTTATATATTTATGTTTACCGATTATAATTTCCGCCAAAATAAATTTAATTCTGATAAATAGATGATGATTTGTCTGATTTTAAAATAATATTAGAGGATACTAGAAACTAGATCCATGCTACTCCCCAGTCCAGGTAGATGTGGACTTTGTATGTTAAATTACGGGAGACTAGATTTTTTTTGTTTCAATCGAAATAAGAACATTAATGATTCATTGAAATGCTTTCAGTAACTAGATGAAACCACAAACATTGCTACATGATAAAATGTATTGATATGCATTTTGTTTGAGTTGATGAATCATGAATGTAAAATTATAGTGTGCTCCCCTGTTTTAGATACTTTGATTTATTTCCAAGTCAAACTTATTTAAGCTAATGAAATTAAAATTTATAGAAAACAGACACATTTTCAGTATAAGGCCGAGTTTGATTCAGCATGGCAGTGGATTTTTTCCCCTCGTTTTCCGTTAGCACGCTTCCCAAAATGATTATCCGTATGTTTTTTGCAAACAAAGTTTATATAAAAGTTTCTTTAAAAATTCATACGAACCCATTTTTCTAATTTTTAATAGTTAATACTTAATTAATTATATGCTAATAATCTTCCTCGTTTTGTGTATCCAAAATAATCCACTCCAATAAGCTGTTTCAAACGAGGCCTAAAACAAATATATTACCAAATTTATATTTAATATCAGATTTAACGAAACCAATTATATGTAAAAAATATTGATATATTTTCTATGAACTTAAAACTTTGACTTTGATAGAGTCAAACGCACTACATTCTACAATGGAGGGAGTAACACATTGCATCTTAACATATCAGGGAAAAAATATATTGTTACAACCCAAAAAACTTTTGAGAATAAAATCGATGAAGCTATTTGATTAGAAAAGAATTATTCTATACTTTGTTTAATTTAATACACAAATATGAAAAAGCAACAAACACAACCATTCACCTCAAAAATACTCGTGAATGTGAATGCTCAAGTAAGACTAACGCTTGAACCTAATCGGACAGTTATGGTTTAGCGGCAAATCTGGTTGGACAAATTTAGCGACGGCGTTAAAGCCTGTGAGAATAGATATAGAAGATATTCAATGCTAGTAATTAGATTACAACTATACGGAGTAGTAGATTACAGATATTACCGATCCAGATCATTGATTTTTTGAGGTAAGCTTGTGTGCTGTGCCAAACAGTGCAGCTAGAACTATTTGGGACGGCTAGAGATTTGGCTGGGGCAGGAAAACAGCTAGCCCAACCCACAGGATTTGTTCCAAAGCAAAAGCCACCGGTAGTCGATCAGGTTTTCTTGCCCAACCTTCCTGCCTGTATTTTATCCATCTCCCATCTACTACCGCTGCTGCTTGTACCTGACCTGGCATGGTGGTATAGGGAGAGGAGGTCTTGAGCTAGGAGGTCAGATTGGCTTTGTCTTGGCTTGGCCTCACCTCAGCTGCAGAACTTGCTTTGCTTTGCTCAGCAGCATCAGCAGGAGGAGCAGGGAAGGAAAAGGGGAGGGAAGGGGGAAAAAGAAAGAAAGAAAGAACTTGAACTGGTGAATCCTGCAAAATCTTTTTTCTCCGTCCTTGTAAAAATCTGCTGCTGCAATTTTTTTTTTCTGTCCTCTCGATCTGTGGCTAAAAGAAAATTAACGATGGGAATTTTTGGGGTTCAGGATGATGATGATGATGATGATGGGTTGAGTTGAACGCAGAACGATCGATCGATTGCACATAATAGTTTGACGACAGGAAGGTGAGGCCGATCCGGTCGGTCTGTGCAAGAACTGGTAAATAAATCCCCTCTTCTTGCTCATCATCCTGAATTGGGGATCTGCCTCTTGTGGATCCCCTTTTCCCTTTGCTTGGGCATGTAGTACAGATTATCATGTGCTCAGATCTGATTTTGTTCATGGGGATCGATTGAGATTCTTGTTTGTTTATCTGCAGTAGAGAATATATCTAGTATTGGAGCCATATGCTGTAGGGAAGTCAAATTTGGGGATTTGTAGGTATTCAGACAGATGTGTTCTTAGTGAAATTTCTTGTAGCCTGATTGGGTTTCCATCTTGTTTGGGTTCGATTGCTCTAGGGCAGGCAACCAAATTTGGGGATTTTTATGTAGGTAGACGAACCTGAGTCCCCTCAAACATGTCCTTCCTTTTTCTCTCTTCCCCGCATCTGGAATGCATTTCTGTTCAATGTTTCCGATCTGTGCCGTGCGGGGTTCGGATTTGATTTGATCTTCTACGACTGCGTGTTTGTAATTTCTGCTCAAATTCATACCAGATCGGTTTTTTTCACTAGTTCTATGTGTACGTTTCTGTAAGAGCATCAATTAGTGTCCTGCTTGTAAATGCTTGTAGTGGTTGATTTGATTGAAGCAATGGGATTACGGGTTTCTGAAAATCCCCCCATAGGTTTGATAAATCTACATACACATGTTCTAGTTGGACACTTAATTCAAGAAAAACCTCTTTCTTATCTGTCTGCCTTCCTTTAATGATTTTGTTATGAGTTGATGCATATATAGATTCTTGTCTTCAGTTGTCTTGCGATATTATTATTTTCTGAAGGTTATGAATCATGACCAAACCCTGAACATCACAGATAAATTGATAAGCTAATATAGTTACAAATACTAGAAATTTCTGTGCGGCGTAACGCACTGTTTGTAGCAATAACCACGTCGAGTATTTTGCTCCGGGGCTAAGCTTTTCGGTTGTTTTTGTGTGTGTAGCGTGTGGAAGTGGGAAGTCACCATGTTTGTGTGAGGCCTAGCCCTGCTTGTCATGGGGCCGTTTTTTCTGTTCTTCCTCTTCGTAGAAAAGGCGGCCTCTTATACTGCCGAATCGAGCAAATTATTCAACGAAAATCAGTGTGGGGAGGGGGGTATGGAACCTGGCAAGAAAGGTGCGTACAGGATTAATTACTTCATATATTTCTTTTTCTCTCTACCAGGCGGACGGGAGGCCTAGCTCTTTTAGATCATTAAGCTTCAACACCAAAGGAACTCGAGAACAGGCAACCCAGAAAATTGGCCGAAAACAAGAAAATTGAACCACAAAACAAAAGATAAAAGTAAGAATTCAGGAAATAAAATATTTTTTACTGAGTTCTTGTTTTTGCATCAAACAAGCGTGTGAGGGAAATTAGACAGTAGGAGAACAGGCATTGACTGTTAGAAAGCTGCACATCTCAAGCTTAAACCAAAATCAGTAAAAAAAAAAGGCTTAAACCAAAATCTCAGCTACGAATCCCAAACCAAATCCAAACCAAAATTTCAGCCTTATCGAACCCAACCACGTCAACAAGGCTGAACACAGGAAGCAGCATTGCAGCAATCGCGCATTAAAAAATCGTAGCCAGTCGGCAACAAAATCCCAAATCAACCGTTAATCACCTATGCAAAATGCGGAGCACCTAAAGCCAACTAATCACAACCAGGCAAGAGTGACAGAAGTTGAAGCCAGACTGAAGAAGATGGCGTTCCTGGCAGACACAAACCAACCTCAGCGCCGGCCAGCCTCTCGTGGCGTCATCAAATCTCGGCAGCAGTTGAATCTGGGCAGGCAGAGAGGGACGGCTGCGATGGTTCGTGCACGACGGCGACGACGACCATGTCCTCCCGGCGCTGTTGATTCCCTTGCTCGACCGCCCATCGATCTGTGTGTTCAGCGTGTCAACGAGCTCCATCTTCCTTGTCGTGGCAACTCCCCACACGCTAACTTCTCCAGTGCCAATGTTGGCGGTGGCGGCGGAGTGGACTCATGAGCCGGCGAAGCCGCAACTGCGGAAGGAGAGGGATTGGATGAGCGGTCTACCTCGCTGCCGCCACCGGAGAGGGACTGGAATACATCACGATCGACCTCGCCGACGCCCGCGCCGGGAGGAGTGGGGCCGCCGGCCACATCCTCACCGTTGTCTAGCTGCAGGCCGCATCCTGCTTGACCTCGCCGCCGTCGTTCGCACGGAGCAGCCGGCTGTATTGTGCCATCGCCGAGTCGTCGGCGCATCCCTCTCAACCTCGCCGCCACCGTCTGTGCCAGGAAGAGCAGGGCCATGGGCCGCATCCCGCCGTCGCCGAGCGGCCGACGCATCCCGCTCGACCTCGCCACCGTCGTTC
>CM002483.1:4291007-4308454 GCA_000325765.3 Leersia perrieri
GCATCCCGCTTGAGTTCGCCGCCGCCGTTGAGCCGCCGGCGCAGCTCGCTCGACCTCACCGCCGTCAGCCGCGCCGGGAGGAGCGGGGCCGTGGGCTGCACCCCCTGCCGTAGCTGAGCTGCCGACCCATCCCGCTCAACCTCGCACGGCCGCCGCTGGGTGAAGGGAGAGTTAGGGGGAGGGAGAGTGGATAAAGGCAGAACCCAAAGCTTTCAGAGGAAGCAAAAGGTATGCTGTGCAATGAGAGAGGGACACAAATAGATGTTGGGCCCACAAAACTAACACGCGGCTTAACAAGCAGAGAAGGTGCATGCACCAACCAACCTGCTACTCCGGTACCCTCGGGTGGACCAACCTCCAGATGGCAGCTATTTTGCATGCACGCAGACAGTCAAAAGAAAGGCCACATCTCACGCGGTGAAAAATACCGATCGCACAGGTAAACGCATAGGAGATGATGTCGATAAAACTGATGTGTTGAGCGGTGGAGCTGTGGAGGTGCCCAAAAAAAATGAAAAAAAGGAGATAATTCCTAGCTGTGTAGGAACTAATCTCTATATATGTCATTGTTCATATCTTTTAGTTGAATTATTTAACTTAGTTATTCTGTGTCTTTTGAAGTTTGACCTATTATACTTGTTGTTCATTGTAGTTGATCAATGGATCAATGTTTATATTTATGTTTTCTTATCGATTGACCATGCTGTTCTTAGACTGCATCATCAATAGTGGCTTATGTGTTGAATTATTCCATGCCCAAATCAAATACAAGATGCATAATAATTTGGTCTTAATTGGATGCTAACCTAGTAATGCTTTAAGTAAGAAAGAGGACATAAATGTGATAATGTGCACTATCCTGACCTACATAAAAACAGAGAGCTATTAAAGTTCCTTTGGATGCCTCGATTTGTAAACAGTGAGCAATTTCTTTGGTTTTGGTATCCTGATGAAAGTGATTTTCTTTGATGCAGTGATGATGGGGACAGAGTGCATTACCACCATTCTCAATGAGGACACTGAACCTTCAATTCCACCTGGATTTGGACCTTTTGCTGCTCTGGCATTACGGGGAATGCAAAATGACACCAAACCTGCTGATACTCATTCTACTTCTGTTCAAGCATTACAGAGCATCAGAAAAGACAGTGAAGAATGTCAATCCAGTTCTGCCATATCCCGGAGTGACACACCCTGCAGCACTTCTGGAAGCCAGACATGTAGAAAATCACTGCGTAACAGACCCCCAATAGATTATAGCCGATTTGAACATATATCAGATGAAGATTCTGATGTTGAAATAGTGGAAAAGGTTGTACTAATGAAAATCACTCTCTTGTCAACATTAACCTGACATTTAACACAATGTTAATCCTTGCCATGGATACTCTATTCTTTGGACACAGGGTGTAAGTTCAACGAGACGCAGACAACAACTACCAAAAGGAGTACTTCGAGGATGCGCAGAATGCAGTGACTGTCAAAAGGTTTAAAATCTAGTGCCGATTTGCTATTCTACTTCCTTGATACTTTTTCCTTGCTTGCTTATTTTACTAAACATTGTTCAGGTTATTGCAAAATGGAATCCAGCTGGTGCATGCAGGCCTGCTCTTGATGAGGCTCCTGTTTTCTATCCAACAGAGGAGGTACCTTTCCCCTTGCTAACTGTTTTACCATATTGTATTTAGAGTACTGTGAGCTGTATAATTTTATCGTCATACCCCAGATTTTTGATTTCTGTCTCATGGACCAGGAATTTGAAGACACTCTAAAATACATTGAGAGTATACGGCCAATGGCGGAACCATATGGTATTTGCCGTATTGTCCCACCATCTTCATGGAAGCCTCCATGCCTTCTTAAAGATAAAAGCATATGGGAAGGCTCAAAATTTTCTACTCGGGTACAAAAGGTTGACAAGCTCCAAAATCGTAAATCATCAAAAAAGAGCAAAAGAGGAGGAGGGATGAAGCGTAGAAAGCTTTCAGAGCCAGAGGAGAACAGTGCCATTGGCCACACTCAGATTGGGATACAGCAAAACCCAGAGAGATTTGGATTTGAACCTGGACCAGAGTTCACATTAGAGTCATTTCAGAAATATGCAGATGATTTCAGCAAGCAGTATTTTAGGAAAGATACATCGATGGATTCAGTACCCTCGGTAGAAGAGATTGAAGGCGAGTACTGGCGCATAGTTGAGAGGCCCACAGAAGAGATAGAGGTACTGAGCTTCTGATGACTCTAAGAAAATCATACTAATGTCATTGCAATTACATAAATAAAACTTTTACTATCCCTAACTTTTGGATAAGTGGTCTCGGACTTTAGCATTCTCCTGTACCTGTGATCATGGTTTACAAAATTAGTGCTACTTTTACACAGCCATTTCCTTTGCAGATGACTCTTTAGGCCTAACTCTATTACTGTAACTGCATAACAATGTGTATGATAGTCTCTGTACAACTACCTGTTGTTTTCTTCTTACTTATCAGTATATGACAATGTGTAATGTTATGTAGGTGATATATGGTGCTGATCTGGAGACTGGAACTTTTGGCAGCGGTTTTCCAAAGTCATCTCCTGAGACAAAATCTGATGTTGAGGATAAATACGCACAATCTGGTTGGAATTTAAATAACTTGCCTAGACTACAAGGTTCAGTTCTTTCTTTTGAGGGCGGTGACATTTCTGGTGTTTTAGTGCCTTGGGTGTATGTCGGCATGTGTTTTTCATCATTTTGCTGGGTAAGACTCTTGTGATAGCTTTGTCATGACTTTCTGTTCTAGTTATGCTGCTTCATTTTTTTTTTTGAAAACTATGCTATTTGATGTTTTAGTCTTTTAGACTATCCAAGTTTGTTATTATATTACCCTGAGATTCGATATACTCAGCTGTGTTAGGCTTATTAACAGCATGTGGAAGATCATCATTTATACTCGCTAAACTACATGCATTGGGGTGCCCCAAAGATGTGGTATGGAGCTCCAGGAAAGGATGCTGAGAATTTGGAATCAGCAATGAGGAAACATCTACCTGACTTATTTGAGGAGCAACCTGATTTGCTACACAACCTGGTGAGTATCTTGATTGGCAGTTGTCTCTTGTCTGTTTGTGCGCTAGGAGGGAAGCCTTCTGTATCGCAGTAATAACTAAGGATAGCAGTCAATACTGGGAGCTACTTATAATTATGCCACATGAAATGCATTTCTGGAAGTTGTAAAAAATAGGTATTTGTTTTCCATGTCACCAACAAATTGTCTGACTTTAGACATCTTTCTAAGACTTGCTTAATATGATGATATGCAGATCACCTGCATCTTTGAAAAAAAATGACATCTTTCTAAGAGAAGAGCTCTGCATGTATAAATCAACACCAATACATTAGCTGTTCATATATACAGTAAATAAATGGTTTCTCAAGTATCTAGCATTATGTTCTATGGATATAGCACAAGATTTTGAAAAAAAAAAAAGAAGTGATGACTAATATATGAGTTGCATTTGCTATGATATGGATGGGATTTTTTATGTGTTATGTTATGGCAATTGCAACAGGTTACCCAGTTTTCGCCATCACTACTAAAATCTGAAGGAGTGCAAGTATACCGTTGTGTTCAGCATGAGGGCGAGTTTGTCTTGACATTCCCACGGGCATATCATGCTGGTTTCAATTGCGGCTTCAATTGTGCCGAAGCTGTTAATGTGGCTCCTATTGATTGGTTGCCAATTGGACAGAATGCTGTAGAGCTTTATCGTGAACAAGCTAGGAAAATAACTATTTCTCATGATAAGTTATTGTTGGGGGCTGCAAGAGAAGCAATAAGGGCTCAGTGGGATATCCTATTCCTCAAGAGGAATACTGCTGATAACATGAGGTGGAAGAATATATGTGGAGCTGATAGCACCATATGCAAGGCTCTCAAGGTAAATTCTGGTTGAAGTATGCATAATGTTGTTTGTTTAAAACTCTCTGTCTTATACTTTGATTTACTGTTTAGGCACGAATTGAGACAGAGTTGGCGCAAAGGAAAATTTTAGGCATTTTATCTCAGTCCAGGAAAATGGATGCTGAATTTGACTCTGTTGATAGGGAATGTGCCTTGTGCTACTACGACTTACATCTTTCTGCTTCTGGCTGTCCATGTTGTCCAGAGAAATATGCTTGCCTTGTACATGCAAAGCAACTTTGCTCATGTGACTGGGAGAAAAGGTTTTTCCTATTCCGCTATGATGTCAACGAGCTAAATATCTTAGCTGATGCTTTGGGGGGAAAATTAAGCGCCGTTCACAGATGGGGTGTCTCTGATCTTGGATTAACTTTGAGCTCATGCGTCAAACGAGAAAAGGTTCAAGATTCCATGACTGTTCGCAGATTAACTGATGGTCCTAGAAGGTCATACATGTCACAGGCATCAGCAGTATCCTTGGTACCTTCTTTTTCTTCCAATGGACAAAAAGATGAAGGAAATAAGATCCTGAAGATAGATAGCCCACAGACACATAATGCTTGCCCTTCTGTGGAGCAAGTGAAATCAGAGAACATATCACCATCAAAGGAGCCATGCGTGAGAAATGAGTTGTCCTGTCCAACAAATTCTGACACTACCAGACCCCAATATAATGAACTTGGAGGCCACAAAGGATCTGTACCAGGCTTGTCAGTTTCTTCTAGTCAACCATTTTCTTCCAATGGTGCATCAAGGCCCATTAGTGCTTCAAGTGCATCCATGAAAATTGTGCAAGGCTTAGTGGCGTCTAAAGGTTGTATACAAGCTTCCTCTCGAACTGGAGATAGTAGATTATTGCTTAGTGAGCATCATAACAGATCACCAACAATGATTCATGATGGAACTAACATGAAGTCCATTTTGCAAAGCTCAAACAGTTCTCATAGGTTGATGGCATCTGACTATACTGCAACTCAATATCATTCATCCAATGATCAGTTATTAGTAACACCAGGAACTAATGCCTCCGTAATGACCCTGAAAGATAGCAGCCAAGTCCATACTGCGTCAAGTCATCAGTTTGGCAGAACTGGTCCAGTGACACAAAGCGCTTCTCATGAAGCATCACCTAGTGCCTCTGCTATGAAGTCTTTTGTAGATCTCCCTGCTATGAAAAGCCAGTGTGCCCCTTTTACTCAAGGTAGTGCCCATACTGGACTAGGTGGACGTCTTCAGCAACCAAATTTCGGCAATCAACAACCAAACGATGGACGTTTTCAGCAACCAAATTTCGGTAATCAACAACCAAATGATGGACGTCTTCAGAAACCAAATTTCGGTAATCAACAACCAAATGATGGACGTCTTCAGCAACCAAATTTCGGTAATCAACAACCAAATGATGGACATTTTCAAAGAACATCTGAGTCTCTACCAGGTGTGGAAGCTAGAGCTAGGGGACATCCAATTGTCATGCAACAGCCTGCGCTAGAAATTCACAACAGGAATGGTGGTGCACAGAAGGGTCCTCGCATAGCCAACGTTGTGCATCGTTTCAAGTGCTCTGTTGAACCTCTGGAAATTGGTGTTGCCTTATCAGGGACATTGTGGTCTTCAAGCCAAGCAATCTTCCTGAAAGGTAAAATTCATGGATAATTGGCAGTACCTGAATAAAATTGAGTTTGTAGGTCTAAGAATTTCTGTTATCCGGGAGCTTATTGTTATGTCTTTGTGTCCATGTATGTTGCTGTGTGTGAGCTATGTTATAATCTATAGGTCTTCTGTTGTTTTCTGAATGGCTGTACTAAAAAATGTTACTCTGGAAATGCAGGGTTTAGAAGCAGAGTAAAGTACTTCAGCATTGTCGATCCAACTCAAATGGCATACTACATATCAGAAATATTGGATGCTGGGATGCAGGGTCCTCTGTTTATGGTAAATTTATTTTTACTTGTTGCCTCTATGTATCTTATCTTAACATCTATATATCTTATTGCTCGATGTGTTTTTTCAGGTAACATTAGAGAACTGTCCAGGTGAAACTTTCATCAACTTATCTCCAACCAAATGCTGGAACATGGTCCGTGAAAGGCTGAACATGGAAATAAGGAGGCAACTTAATATGGGAAGACCAAATCTTCCTACATTGCAGCCTCCAGGGTCAATTGATGGTCTTGAAATGTTTGGGTTATTATCACCGTCTATAGTTCAGGTGAGACATTGATGTCCGGCATTCATATAATCATCTCCAAGGCAAACTGTCATCGACATTGGCATATTCAAGGCAAACTGCCCTCTTTACAACAGTTGTTTCTGCACTCAATAGTGAAAAAGAAACATATCTTTTGGCATATTCCTTCTCCTTTAAGATTCTTTATTTAAGATGGCTTCTTAAACAATTTCCATTTCTTTGTAGGCAATTGAGGCGCGGGATAGAGATCGTGTCTGTACAGAATATTGGAGATCAAGGCCCCATGGTGTCATTGAGGATCCAAACAATCGGCATATGTTACCTCAGGGTCCACCTCTCCTTGCCCTGAGGGGTCTAATCCAGAGGGCAAACCGGGACGAATTGCAAGTCCTGCGGAGTTTTATGATGAACAGCAACAATATGGATAATAGTTCTAGGCAGCAGGCTGCTCACATTATCGAAGAGGAGATCGCGAAGCGATGGTGCTGACAAGAGTAAATACCGGCTGGCTGGTGTTGTACTTATAGATGGCATGAAATTTTTTTGACGAGGACAAGCAGTTCTAAAGCTGAGGCTTGCTTCTCCCGTTGCCTTCATGCCCATTCTTTCCATTCTTGTTTGTGTTGTCCATACCATTTGTGCTTCAGGTGACGTTTCTTCAGTGACTGACTTGTGTACATACAGATGTGTGTTCCTGAATGCTAGCCAACTGTCTCATACTCTCTGTGTCAAAACTCATGTTCAGCTGCCTAGCTGAGTATGGTTGCTCTAGTTCTTCGGAGATCCTTGGACTGGACAGCCAACTATCTTTGTTAGATGTATCTTCTTTGTTTACATTCTAACAGTGATTTGGCCCTGCTGCTATAGTGCAGGCAAAGCTATTCTACCCCTTCATGGTAGGACTATGATGTAGCCACATTTAAAGTTTGCTCTTTGCTGAGAGTAATTTAAAATTAATACACCTGCCAATTTTTAGATTGGTAGGATCCTTTCAAGATTTGGGTTTAATCTATGGGCAACCCTAACCCACACCCCTTCGCCCTCTCTACTTTCCCAGCCTTCCTTGTCTCTGTCATATTCGCCTGTCTTTTTCCTCGAATTCGGTTCCAGTTCCTCCCACTCCCAGGCCACAACTTCTGTTTGTTGTCTTTGGCAATTCACTCTATTGGGCTAGCCCAGCCTCTTTTTTCACTCTCTGGTAGCTCACGCCGATAGGTCGTCCACCGCCACCCCTGTCTCCTAAATATTCTAACGAGATTTACCTGCTGCTAACACCTGTCCATCATCCTCCTTTGTTGTGGCTGATTGGAGCCATTGTCCATTGGCAGTGCCGACAAGAAGCTGCTGCCAAAGATGATGACAAGAGCATAATTTTCTTCAGAAAGATCGACGGTGAGCAGATTCGATTGAAGTTTTTCTAGTTTTCAATTGCTTGAGAAATAGCAAAGGTGTGAAGAATATGTACTACTTATTTACCTTCTGTTTTAAAAAATATTTTATATTTGATATGAGACTTATTGCTGTTTCATTTAAATATTGTTCTGTTTTCTTTTTTTAAGTGATTTAAATTCATTTCTATGATAGTTTGTCTAAATTAACTTGGCTTGTTCGGCAGCCGAGCCTGCAGCAGCACCCCGGCTGTGCTGCAAGCCTGCAACCATCCTAACTCCCAAGACACATATTACTGTTGGTGCTGGTTTTGCCGTTGAAGCTGCAAGCTGCAACAATAGCCGCTGAACAGGGCCCTTGTTAATGGGCCGAAGCCCTCCATACTCTTATCAGTCAACATCTCACTTTTAATGATAGTTTCATGGTTGGGCTGATTTAGTTTGAGGGAAGTTGACCTATGTTAACAAAGGCATTATAACCAGGACACTCTTTATCATGAATCCTACTATATTTGTCAGATTTAATTTGTGCCACATGTGAAACAGATATGTCTTTCTAATTAAAGACCAGCATGGTCCTATAAAGATGGCCTCTCAAGTCGTCTGTGAGTGAAAGTCTGAACCTAAAGGCCGTTTTTCTCATGGATAAGGGACGTATGAATTCATATGAAACTTGACTTTAACTCAATTAATGGTCAATAAATTCGACCGGAGGATCTCGTCAGAAATGATGCAAATCATGTGGAACATTTTTATTAGTTAAAATTGGACTGAAAGGAGAGACTATTGCAAATACTTAAGAAAAATATTTGCAAGCTAAAAATTTGAGATTTCAACCAAAGTAAGACATGTTCCCAACTCGGAAACTAATAGTTGAGCTATGCTCACTATGACCAAATTATAGCTGTTTCAGTGACTTAGAACAGGGATCACTTAATTCCATTAACGTAGAATGGTGATTACTCATCAGTCTACAGATTAAAGAACTGAGCGTGTTAGCACTGATGCAAATGAACCTAACCTTATGTATATATAAAAGTATATAATCCAAGCGTGTATCGCGCATGAGCTCAGCACTATCCCACGAGGGGAGTTTTTCCTGTTTTCTTCCCTTTTCTTTTTGACCCTCGAAGAGCATCTGCGATGATACAATCCAGTACATGCAGCAGCAGGTAGCTATGTCAATGCATATATATTATTGCCTTTGACTTAGGCACTCTTGTTTCGGCTCAGGTAACAATGAAAAAGGGCTTTAAATTCAAGTCCAAAATTATAACCCATGGCATTATCCATTAGACCCTTAGCAAACGGATGGCAAAATTTGGTATATTAGGAACCCTGCCTTGAAAATATTAAGATGATAACTGTGTCGATTTGCTTTGATCAAAAAGCATTTGCAACCAAATCACTACATCCGTGACTAACCGCGCACCTCCTTGTTCTCCAGTTCCTTATGGTTTATGGCTCATTTTTTACGGTTCTTGCGGTTTAAATTTTTAGGCACCGCATTTTCTTTCTTTCATTGCTGAGTTTATACGCTAGAAATTTATACATCTATCTTCTACCCACAAAGTTTGTATACCTAATATTTAGATTCCAATTCAATATTTTTTATATAGATGTATGTATAAACTTTCAATGTATATATTTCTATATAAAGTTTATACGCATGAATATTTATACAAATGAATATTATTTATTCTGAGTACAATATTTTTTCCTTTTATTATTTTAAAACTTGTCTTTGAAAATGTAAATGGGCCAACCATATTGGTTTCCTAGAACGGAGGGGAACGCCGCAGACCCCTTCACAACCCACTTGGGGCCCTTTTTATCAATTAATCAATTTTTCCTAAAACATTAAATAAGGCTTCTATTTTTTATCATGTAAGTCCTCGGTGTGGATGTATGGATGTAACCAAGACGGGTTTGCAGTCTTTGAGACTCGTTAAATCACAATTATAGCTATAGTTTTATTGTTTATTGAACTTTGAAGCCTGAAAAATGAACTAGCTCGGGATAGTGAATTAGCGAGTTGCTCGCATGTATCCCTGCATCCATACTTGGTGGAGTATTGGAAAAGGGGAAATACCTAGGCAGCAGCTTTCATGCTATTTAACAAACAAACTGACACTTTTACCATAAAAACAAGTTTTTTTTTGGAAATTAACAGGGTATAAATAGAAACACTCACACACATGCTCACATACTCACCCTTACCCTCATGAACACACTATGAGCACCTACAAAGAAGATTGGATTAATATATGTTAAGATTGATGAAGTCACCACATGCGTGATGGATACATTGGTTATCACTAAAAATATTGGATGTAGATGCAAGTGTGTTAGTATTGATATTAGTGTAGTTACTTACTCTATGTTGGGAAATATCTGGTAAAAACCATGAAATAAATATACCAAGCCCGTGTAAACTCATAAAAAAAAGTTACTATAGATATGTATAAAATGAACCACATCCCTACCAAAATATGAGGTCCAAAGTCAATATCACTTGGAAGGAACAAAAATCACAAATTTCAGGTGAAAATGAACAATACACTGTTTCCCTGAAATTTGTTAATTTTGTTTCTACCTAATGAAGATTAGTTTGGAGTTGATATTTGGTGATGATGTGGATAGTGCCTATACCTATCAATACTAATTTGTTTTGTGAATTTACAGAACTTTTAAGTTCAAATTTTAACAGGTTTTCATTTATTCGATGTTTTTCACTACCCCACTTTAAATATATCATTTTAGTTCGAAATGTCCTTCAGGTACGAATTAGGCATACAATCGACGTTATGATAATCAGGAAAATCACGGAGCGATGACTCCATTAGTTTTGCATTTCCTCTAAAAAGTATTATTGGATTTATCACTTTAATTAATCGCTTTCTCTATATAATAATTTAGATTATGTATCCAGATTGGATTCTTGAAGTGTTGGCTCCAGTTGGAACCTGTTTGGCTTAAGACATTTATAATTTATATTATATCAATTAATCGCATTGCAAGCACACAGCCTATGCATGAACAGCTGATATATCTCTCTGTTCACACACATTAGCCAACAATGCATACACATCCAGACGGATCCATTATCATGCATACCTTATGTCACACTTTACAAACTTAAATAAAGGCTAGCGCACTCCAAATATCCTTTTTAGATTTGTTCAGACTTCTTTCCCAACTAAAATCATGCATATCCATCAGGTGATCAATGCGTACAATACACATGATTCAAACAAGCAAAGATATTTTGGTCTTTGTTGCTTTCTTAATTCTTTGCCAAAATTTCACACAGAGTAAGAAACGCCTTAAGCAACTGCATCGACATGATTTGGTGCATGCATGTGTGGTTGTTGGGCAGACAGAAGGGCTTCTTGTTATGCCAAGCTAGCTAACTCCCAATGCTGACATGCACACAGATTATATATATAGTTGGTTAGAGCCAATCAGCTGTTGATTTTTCAGGTTTTCTTGGAGCTTCAAGAATATTAATATTAGCCGTTCATTTGTCTTCTTTCAGAAGACCATTGATCACTTACTATGGACATTAATTTATTCTAGGTATATGGTCAGCATGAGCATCCTCCAACCACATAGATCATTTTAGTTTGGTAGACTTTTAGCTCAGTTCCAACCATTGTGGTTGACTCTCTGTTGCCAGGGATCATTTTTGACTTAACCATATCAAACCAAGTGATATGTCATCTTTCATATTATGAAAAGGGAAAAAGAATACCAATGTTGTATGTAATTCTGAAGTTCCACACAAGACTTTGCAGAATTTAATTAATCAGCTTCACAATTATCGATATAGTTTAGTAAATTCGTTATTAGAAAAATAAAGTATAATCAGGACTTGTTTTTTTTTGGGGGGGAACATGTAGTCAAGAAATTTTGTTATGATATGCTATCAGCGAACAAATAATGTTGATGTCATAGATCAAGAACAAAAAAATGTACTACATAATGTTGAAGTACTATATTTTTCTAATGTAGGCAACAGTATATATGGTGCAAGTGCGACAATTTAAAGGATACTTCTGACGAAAAGCCACACTTCTTATATATAGCCATTATAAAAAAATGCTTATAATAATATCTTTTTTTTCAAAATATTTTGCATGCATAATATTGTATCCAAAGGAAGTGGAGGAATTCATATTTTTAAACTAATTAAATAAGTGCAGAAGAATCAATAAATAAAAGAATTTCACAATAGCATAGTAGTAGCAATAAAGTGTCAAGCTATGGTGTTTTTCGCCGAATGGCTGTGAATGACACTAATATATGGAAATTAGAAAAAAAGAGGAAAAATGGGTTGTCTTTCATGCCAATGAGCGCGAGTAACTATATATGCGAGGTTATGCATATGCTTCATTACTCATTAAGCCGACGTACTTCGATATCGTTTTGGACATTATAGTTCACTGATGGTATGGAAGTTATATATTTCGTGACAGACAAAAGCCTCACATTTGTCTTTTCCAATAAAAGAATTTCTCTATGTACCGTACACCTATGTGCTAGCACATTCATGGACGCACAAAACTAAAAATGAATCTAAAGAAAGTAAAGCTGCATTTATACACAACAGGTCACTAGTAAAATTTACAAAATTGGTGTTACAACTTACAACAATCAAAGGAATATATCACCATACATCCTCTGGCATATTCACTTCCATCATAGCAAAATCGATCAATTAATCCAATAAAAACCTCAATTAACATAGTACTACCTCTTCTGTTTTTGTTTTATGTATGACGTTAAGTAGCTCATTTTGAGCTAACAAGCATCAAAGAAAAAAAGAACAGAGGAAGCATATATAATTTTTGTTCATGTGCATGCATGATGTCTTAGATCTAATCAATTCTCCTGTTCTTCTTGCATTGGTGCCTTCTTGTTCCCATATTTCTCCACGAAGCAACTCAATCTCTTTAGTGCAACATCCAGCGTCTCCAAGCTGTTGATTTTTCAGGCTTTCTTGGAGCTTCAAGAATATTAATAGTAGCAGTGCATTTGTCCACTTACTATGGATCACATTAATTTATTTATTCTTGATATATGGTCAGCATGAGTATCCTCCAACCACAAAGATCATTTTAGTTTGATAGACTTTTAGCTCAGTTCCAACCATTGTGGTTGACTCTCTGTTTCTAAGGATATTTTTTTTTTACTTAAACCATATCTAACCAAGTGATATGTGGTCTTTCACATTACGAAAAGGGAAAAAGAATACCAAAGTGTATGTACTTCTGAAGTTCCACACAAGACTTTGCACGGTATATTTTTAGCTCAGTTCCGAACACAGACACACACACAGAGTTTAGTAAATTAGTTGTTAGAAAATTAAATAAAGTATAATCAGGACCTTTTTTTTTGTGAACATGTAGTCAAGGAATTTTTGTATGATATGTATCAGTGAACAAATACTGTCGATGTCACAAATCAATACAAAAAAAAATGTTCTATGTTTTTCTAATGTAGGCAGCAGTATATATATATGGTGTAAGTGCGACAATGTAAAGGATACTTGTGAAGAAAATCCACACTTCTTATAGCCATCACAAAAAAATGCAGTGCTTGTAATATATTTTTCTTTCAAAATGTTTTGCATGCATGGTATTGTATCCAGAGGAAGTGGAGGAACTCACATTTCTAAACTAATTAAATAAGTGCAGCAGAATGAACACTTGTGCTTACTTTCAAAAATGACAAATTGCAACTCCAACCAAGTAAGCTAGATCAACTCTCACAATGCAATATCCCTAAATAAATAAATAAAAGAGTTCAACAGCATACTAGCATAGTAGTAGCAACAAAGAGTCAAGCTATGGGTGTTTTCATCAAATGGCGATAAATGACACTAATATGAAAATTAGAAAAGAAAAGGAAGGAATAAAGTGTTCTGTCATGCCAATGAGTTCGAGTAACTAGGTCATGCATATACTTGCTTAGTTACTAGGCCGACATACTTTGATATAGTTTTGGACATTTATATATAGTTCATTGATGGTATGGAAGTTATATATTTCATGACGGACATAAGTCTCGCATATGTCTTTTCCATTAAAAGTATTTCTGTATGTACAGTACACGTATGTGCTAGCACATTCATCACAATAATACAAAAGAAATTACGTACATTGCAGAAAAAGACACGACGAAAGTAAATTTAAGAGGTCACGTGTAACATTTACAAAATTGATGTTACAACTTACAACAATCAAAGTAATATATCACCATACATCGATCCTCTGTCATATTCACTTCCATCGTAGCAAAATCGATCAATTAATCCAAAAAACCCAATTAAGACGGTACTACCTCTGCTGTCTTTTTATGTATGGCGTTGAGTAGCTCACTTTTGAGCTAACCAGCGTCAAAGAAAAAAAGAAGAGAGGAAGCATATATAATTTTTGTTCATGTGCATGCATGATGTCTTTGATCTAATCAATTCTCCTGTTCTTCCTGCATTGGTGCCTTTCCCATATTTCTCCACGAAGCAACTCAATCTCTCCAGTGCAACATCCAACGTCTCCATGCTCATGTTGGCAAAGCACACCCTGAACCACCCCGGCTCGTCGCAATGGCACGACGACCCCGGCGAGATGTTCACCCTCGCCTCCTCCACCACTCGCCTCCACAGCCTCAGCTCCCCCTCCACCGTCGCCGCCTCGCCGTCGCCGACCAGCAGCCACCTCATGTCCACCCACACGAACAGCCCGGCATTGCCGCCGCGTAGGCATTCCACGCCGGCGCGGCGACGCAGCGCGGCCACGACGTGCGCGTGTCGGTCGCGGAGGCGCTCGCGGTTGGAACGCACGTACGCCGCGGCGAACGCCTCGTCGGCGAGCATCGCGGCGAGCGTTCGCTGCGTTTGGGATGAGACAAGCGTGAAGCTCGACATGCGCCTCGCCGCGGAGACGACGGCGTCGTTGAGGGAGTAGACGACGCCGACGCGGAATCCCGGGAGGCCCATGTCCTTGGAGAGGCTGTACACCACGTGCACGCGTTGTTCGTGTTCGGCGGCGGCGGTGGCGAGCTCGGCGACGCTGACGAGGTCCGGCGCGGCGAAGACCGAGCCGGAGTAGATCTCGTCGGAGATGAGGTGGAGGTCGTTGCGCGCGACGAATTCTATGGCGTCGGCGAGGACGGCGCGGTCGATCGTGACGCCGAGAGGGTTGGACGGGTTGGTGATGAGCACGCCGCGGACGCGCGTGCCGGCGGCGACGGCGACGTCGTACGCCGCCTGGAGCGCGCCGGCGGTGAGACGGAACCCGTTGGCGCTGTCGCATCTCACCGGGACGATGTTCACGCCGGTTCTCCACCTCAAGTCCCTGTCAAACCTGCACGACATCGACACGATATAACATCTGGCATTTCGTCGAACAGGTGGTGTTCGCAATGGAGAATTCGAATTTGTATGTATGGATTGAATTAATTACCCTGGGTAGTAGGGGGTAGGGACGAGGAGAGCGTCGCCGGGGTCGGCGATGATGAAGGTGAGGAGCTCATTGGCGGCGGTGGCGCCGGCGGTGAGGACGATGTGGTCCGGGTCGAATTTCGCCTTGCCTCCCCTTATCGTCTCCATGAAACTCGCCATTGCCTGACATCACAAGTGATCGATGATCACCACCTCCACAGACAACAACAACATGTGTATACGTCTTCACGATTAAGAAACTAACAGGATAAGAACATGATTTCATGGCGTAATTAATTAGCTTTGATTGAGTATTATACCTTCCTGAAAGATTTCATTCCATGGTAATCCTGGAACAAGGCGTTTTCTCTGAATCCAACGCCGAAATCAGATGCTTCCGGGTGCTCCTTGAGGTAGTCTTCTAGAAGATCAAACGATACCTATAACATGAACACATGGCAAAGCAAGAAAAAGGAAAAAAATTAAAGTTGCTTAGACCATGTATGGATTTGAAATTTTTCGCGCCTTAACGACCGATACACCTGTAACACGTTTTCGATCAATTTAAGGTGAGAACAGTTAAGCTTGATCAGCAAGAGAGATCACCTGGTTTTCAGCAAGACCCATCTGGATGACACCTTTAGGGTTTGTGATGGAATCATAGGGATCCTCATCATAAGCCCTCCACCCTGCAAAGTAGGGGGAATCCTCGCCGTGCATCGCCGACGTCGCCATCTTTGACAGTGAAGGCTCTGAGGAAGAAAGCATCCTGCCACCCATATGGGGTACGTTGTGATGAACTGATGATCAGAGGAAGGTTGAGACTTGGAGAACTATCTGATGAAGCTCTCTCCAAAATGGTTGCAGGTTTGGAGTTAACAATGGCAATTGGACAAATGCAGACACAAGATAGCAAGGCTGGTTGTTGCAAGAGAGCACCTGACATGTGATTAGTATATATAGACACGTTTGTATATATAGGTTGTGTGTGAAAATGCCAACATGGGGTGAGGAATTCATCAGCTGAAGACTTCCATTTTCAAATGATTAAAAATTACGGAATATGGTTAGGAAAAAGTTTTGTGATGGGCTTCTATACACGTCAATGATTGGCGTCTCATTTGACTATATCTTTAATTCTTTTCCTCTTTTCCTTTTCTTTCCTAATGAGAATTTAATTTATAGCTGTTTTACATTGGAATGTATAGAGATGTAGGAGTATATATGTGTACTTACAGCTAGCACGGGCCACAAATCCAGTCCCAGAAGGCATAGGCAGATGCCATGTCATTGCCACATCATAAAGGTGATGAAACGCACCTTGCATGGGCTGGCTAATTCGTCCTTAGCTCGATCAGTCACGGTGAAGGAACTTCTTGACAGAGGTGTCAGACGATGGCACGAAAAATACGGTCGGCTGAACTTCAGTTTTAGCGTTACTAGCTGTTCCCATGATTTTTTTGTCATATTCCTAAAGTGCTTCGAGTTTTATTATGACCCACTCCATACCTTTTCTATTACCTTTTTATCATGATACAATCAAAGAATCTGTTTTATTTTGACCCGCCAAATTTTATTATAAAATATCAAATATTCCTTAAGTGCTCTCCAGCGGCTACAGCCTCTCTCCGGCGACTGTGTGCATCAAGGACAACGCCACGCCCTCTCATCGTGCATTCATCAAGGACCATGACAAGTTCCGTTGCCTCCTCTCCTCCACCACTGCTTCTTCTCCCCTGTGGCCACACCACCCCGCTGATGACACGTCGCTCGATGTCACCGACTGTGTCTCAAGCCGGTGAATATCGTCATTTTTAGAAGCGACACCTCCCCAGCTTCACCCAACAACACATTTGAGCTTTTCACCTAATTTTACAGTTTGGAACCACACCGGCATTTGCTACTTTCTAATGAAGAAACACACGTCTTGTAGAGGAGATGAGAGCCCTACAGAGAAGCACATCTCTCCTCCATATATGCGGGGTTCCGGACTAACAAGGCTACACGCCATGTTGACTGCTATATTTGTTTGTACCTTGCCATATATTTTATTTCTTATTTATTTGTTTTGTAGATATGTATTTGGTGTGTGACTATCCTGGCTGTTGCTCTCACCATATCACGCTTTTAGGAAAGCCAAAGGGGTGTATACACAGCTAGCGACATATATTGTTTCCTCACATTCTTATCGATTCGATGCATATGTCTTATCCTATTGGAAAATGTTTGGTTATAATTAAATATAACTTGTAAGAATTAGATGATTCACACTGCTGCAGAATCCCTAATATGAGACGCCATTATAGGTGGTGGTTTCTCTAAAACCGTCACCTATGAGATGTTTTCCCATAGACATCTATGGTGATGGAATAGTTAATAACCGTCACCTATATTCAATTATAGGTGACAATTTTATTTAAGAACCGTCACCTATAGTTAGGTGATGATTTTAGTAATAACCGTCACCTATACTCATA
>CM002483.1:4308554-4370755 GCA_000325765.3 Leersia perrieri
TCAAAACTGTCATCTATAATATAATATAATATAGTTATAGGTATCGGTTATCTAGAAACTATAGCCGAGCCGGTCAACCAAGCCATACAGAGAGGATGGATATCTTCCCACCTGCCCCTTCATTCTTTTCTCTCTTCACACATAAATCTTCCCCATCGGGGCCCTTCATCCTACCTAAGCCACCAGTGCCCCCAACTCCTCCGCCTCTTATCCCTTCTCACCCCTGCCGTCTTGGCTCTCTGCCTCCGCCACCCCGGCTCCTCTGCCTCCACCGCCCTCCTCTTCTCATCTTCTTCCCTCCGCTTGGGAGACGACAACAAGGAGGCGGCGATGGTGACGACCCTGAGCTCGGGACGACGAGAAGGCGATGTCGCGGAGGAAACAACGCGGAGCCAGGGACAGCCAGATTTGGCAGACCTGCATGCCTCCCCGTCCTTCCAGTGGCGACGGTGGCTGATGGAGGGGACAACGATGACTACAGCGGCGGCGGTGGCCACAGAGCCCACAGCCAGATCTGGTAGGGGAGCATAGAGGGTGACGATGATGAATCCTCCCCGGCGAGCGGCAGCCTTCTGTTGGCGGCAGCTGATGGAGGGGGATGACGACGGTGGTGTCGACGGCCACGGCCAGATCTGGTAGTTGATTCATTTTCTTTTCTTGTTGATTGTGTTTGTTGATGTTGTATATGGGGGAGTGAATGGGATGGTTATGGGTATACAAGTTTGTTGTTGATGAGTGGATTCCTGGCTGAGAGATTTGGGATTTTGGTACAAGAATTGATGAGTGGATAAATTGACTTCGAGCATCTCCCTTCTAGGTGTCGGTTGTAACAACCGGGATCTATCTCCCTTCTCATAGGTGACACTAAATAGGCGATGATTCCAAATCCGGCACCAATAATGGGTTTGGAACCGTCCACATATCAGGGTTTTTTTAGTAGTGTCAGTAAAATAAGAAGAGTGAGAAGCTGGAATTTTCTTGAGTACTTATAACACTTTTTTGTTACATGAAAAAGGTCAGAGCCTTTTGGACGTGATTTTGTTGAGTGCACCTGTGCACTCTGTTGTTTTCAGCTTATTTACCGAAAATTACAAAGGCTTATGCTTCGCGTATTGAAAATATGTTTTCTCAAAATAACTCTTCTATCATATTTTTATACCCTTTATAATTATTTCTATCTACTTATCATGTATGTTTATAGAAAAATGTTTAATTTAGCTCTAAAAACAAGTAGGTGCCAAAATTGTATAACCTAAATATTAAGACAATAGGTGACAAAACTATATACGTAGATCATGCATATTGGACATAATATCATGCAGTCCGAAGCTGTCAACGCACGCAACTCTTTCTTACTGAAAGTAGTAATTAATTTGAATAGGGTCTTTCCAACTAAATATATTTCTCTATAAAATTTTCTTTTGCAAGCTCTCCTGGCTCTATGTTAATTTATTACATGCGAGTATTTTATTATATATTTATTACTCTTCAAACAGAAGTACAGTACAGCACACAGTTGGCAACAAACACTTACAGCTGAGTACCAAATTTGTTTTCTAATATATATTCAAGCTTTTGTTCAGAAGATAGAGTCAAATCCATCAAGGCTTCTGTAATAATCAAGGAATGTATGTGTGTGAATACTCCCTTTTTAGAAGCAAAGCAAGAGTGTGCTTAACTGTGTTTTAGAAGCTTCCATTCGCTAATTGACTTGCATACAAATTAAGTATGCTCTGTCATGCTATCAGGTGCTGATGTTAACTCAATGCCGACCAGAATATCCGTGTTGTCTCGAGTTGGCAAACGTGCAAATTTATATAACTTGCATACCGCGTGATTATCTCTTTGTCCAAGCTGTATATAGATAGGGTTTCCAAGCTCAACTTGTGACTTGGGAACTATCATGAACTGCATGTAGCCGCTTATCTAGCTTCTTGCCGCTAGCACCATTTCTAGAAACCCAAGCATAAGGATTATATGTATATATGCATGTTCGTATGTTAATTTAGCCTTAAAAAATGTTTCAGAACATATAGTGATCTTACTATCTCTCCCTGGTCACAATAGTGATGTTCTGTTGCCGCTAATCTTTATTACATTGTATTCTCTTTGAAAACCTGGTGAATCGTCATAGGATTTTACTACATACTGATACGAGTATCAAAATTAGGAAAAAAAACTCATATATTTAAGTGTGAATAACTAATATATATGGTATCTGAAGTTTTACTCTAAGATCAGTTCAGACCCTGATGTTTCAAATTATCAAAACAAACCCTTAAAATTTATCAATTGGCTCAGCATGTTCATTGTTTGCACCCACCAAAACCACCCACCAAAACCATCACATGGGTCATGGGTGTGCCATGTCGTTCTACCCTTTATACATACCATAAAAAATAAAGAAAGCAAGAAAACTAAAGAAATAATGGACTACACAAAGTTATTACCAATTTGTGGGTGTGGGCAGCCAATGAAGACATTTACATGATAAGCTCTTGGGGTTCGACCATTAATATAAATAGATCGTGCATATATCGAAACCCTCATTTACCTTATCTTTTAGGTCTTGTTAGCTAAACATGCATGCCAAAAAAATCAATGTAAGGTTAGAATAAGCATTCTATCTTTTTCATCGATGCAACCTTCTTGTTTGTTCATTAATTTTGTTTTCTGTTCTTTTTGTATGTAAGAGTAAAATGGTCATTTAATTGCTTATGTTGCATTCGTGATGACATGACACATCACACACCCATACGACACTTTCAGTAGTCGATGACTAAGTTGAGTCAAATGATAAGGTTTTGCTTGGACAATTTGAAACATCATGATTAAACTGATCCATAGGGAATCTTTAGGGATTTTGTTGGCTATTCACTCTTATATATAGATCAAATTTATATTTAATCCGTGATCTCCCTTAAAACATACTCCTCTCATAACTAATGTATTGTATGTTTTTAACACTAAAACTAGTGTTAAAATGTTCAACACATATTGTTTTAGGCACATAACTTCCCTTGTTTTTTCTTTTTTGGCATAGCTACTCTATTGGCTCCATATAGATTAGCCTAGCTAGTAATTAGCAAGTCTATGTTGTTGTCCTAGTACCAGTTTATTGGGTTGGGCTAAATTATGGGCTTTCAATTGGGTTATGGAGTACATAGGGACCCAAATATCAACACTTTTTAGAGAATAGAAAAACAATGAATTCTGGACCATTGATGTTGATCAAACGGTCCAAATGGTCTTCTCTTCTAGTAACCCTAAACAAGTCTACTCTATCACCTGTACACCTGGATAATAAAGACGCGCCGCCCACCCCCTACTTACCCCTTCTTTCCTCTTTCTTGCGTGTTTGTGCTTCCTTCCTCCGATATATCATATCCCATTCTGCTTTCAACGACAAGAAGATTTTCCTCCATGCCTTATTCTTCTTTGCCCCTCCCCCCCCCCCCCCCCGGTGGCTCTCGTTACTAGATCTGTCGTTGCTTCCTGATTATCTTTGCTCGTCGGCCTCATGTGGGGCATTAGGAGTTCCATTGTCGTCTCACCGTTGGTTTCCTCATGTGGGGCCTCAGGAGTTCCATCGTCGTCTCACCATGCATCTTAAGGCCATCAGATCAACCATCCCTCTAGATCTCGAGGGAATCGTGGCTGCAATCTCAAGTGGAGCACGGATCTGACGCGCATAGTAAGGTTGGAATAGTTTTTCTTACTTTTTTTTCAACTCTAAGCCAAAGCAATGTATGACAAATCATGCAACATTTTATAAAGAGGGTTTGTTGATTTCATTTTAAAAAATAAATTGATATAAGATCTAGAATGTAGGTTCACTCCCCTATCTGTAAAACTTGGATATATTATGATTTAACTTGGATATAAGTTTCACCTAGCATCCGGAGACATCATCAAACTCATAGAATTTTCATTAAAATATATAAATATGAATGGAACATTTTTAAATTTTGTTTAGTTTACAATAGTTTCATGAGTTCCACTCATACGTTTTAAGATTTTTCCTTAAATTATATGACACAATCTAGTTCATATTGAAGCTTCTTTTTCCATACCCTCATGCACAAGTGGAAATATGTAATAAATTTAGTACCAAGTAAAACAAGATACATTCTGCCCGCTGATAAAGTGTAATTCACTCATATGTTTATGATGTAATGTACATTTTGATAATTTGTTATCTTTTTTGTGTTTATAATTTTTGTGATTAAAAGATAGGTGATTAAAGTTTGTACACGAACATTGTCCTAGGCCAAATATTTGCACGTTGAAATAGTATAGTATTTATATACAATTTTTCATGTCTTTGGTGTGTGTAGTACACACTAGATGCACATGCACATACCCCGCTACACACACAATACCATACACTTATGAACCCACAATTGTGCCCTTTAACACACACAATTTCTATTGAAATCTGACTTCCCTGTTCCTTAGTTTTAACTAAGAATATATATTTGAAGTGAATTTAAATAAAAGCATATTATCCACCTTATAGCTCTGATCTCTCCCTGACACCACCATAACCACGTTCTTCCCATCTTTCCTCGTCTGATTACAATACTAAGGGCTGCAACAACTATGTCCTCTCTCATCACCATCACCTCCTTGTCTCCTTCCTTCTCTTCGTTTCTTCTATCCCGCTCTCCTTTCGTCTTCTATGTCACCAACATGATCCCTAGCTATGTATGACCTTCATAGTCTATTAATTTTGGTTGTCGCCTCCTAATTTTTTTTACTCTTGCCATCTCATCCTCCAGGCTCCAACTCTAGCAACACCACCGAGCCTCATGCCTACTGCCGCCTAGTGCGTGCCGCCGCTGTAGGTCGAGCAACGCCCACCCAGAGGTCACCGAAAGGGCCCCACTGACGCTGCCTACACATGTCGGCGACACTGCGAGCGGCAGATTTGGAGAAGCCAACTCCGCCGCTGCCTACCGACATCATCGCAGGAAGATGGAGGCGGCATTGCCATCGAGGCACCTGACCACACCAACGCCGACCGTTGCCCGCGCCGGTCAAACTCTTGCCGTCTCGCTACTCAACTCCCTCTCGTGAGTCCCGGTTGTGCCCGTGGCCAGATCAATGTTGACGAGCCAGATCCAAGCCGTTGGTAGACGGAACAGGCGATGACCACACCCTAGTGCGTCTTAGTAGGTACCACCGCCGAACTGCGCCAGCCCGCTGGTGCATCTCGCCCACCCGCACTAGGACGAGCCGGAGCAGGGGAGTTTGCCCCCCCTCCATCCTGACGCATCGCAAAGGCTTTGCCGGTGAAGGCCTCTGGCAACGGTGAAGCTAGGGAGAGGGAGGAATGGGAGCGGCAACGGCTAGAGTTTCGCCCCCAAGCCGCCCGTGTGAGGGCGATACGGGAGCTAGGCCTTTCACTCAAATTTTATAGTACTACTATTTCATCTTGTGTAAGTCATGACTGAGATTTTGCATGTATGATGCGACTGATCCAAGGGCTATAAAATGCGAGCAAGATTTAGGCGGTACAAAAGGAGCCAATCAGCCCAGGATGGCACATCCTGTAGTTAGTTTCGTCGTCCTCATTTCCTTTTTCCTTCCATGCCAAAAGTAGTCCGGCCACCAGCAAAGACGGCAGCACCCATTTTGCGTCCAATTAACGGCCTCACCTCTTCTTCTTCCTCCTCCGATCGACGCCGAGCGTATAAAATCAGACCCCTCGCATCAATGTCTCCTGTCGGAGCTCCATTTCTTGGATTCATCATCGTCGAGCTCCGGCCATTACCCCCTTTACCCATGCCCACCGTCTTCCTCATCGATCGCAGGTAGGTTGAGGACGATGATGATGATCTCGCGCAGAAAGAAAATAAAAATGGTTTTCGAACTTTTTCCCCCCTTTCTGAGAACGATAATGGTTTCTTGATCTATCTAATTATCCGTTCTGATTTTGATTTTGAATTGGTTTGTTGTGTTAATCGTGCAGATCAGCGGCGTTCTCGCCGCCGATTGCGATCCTGATCGATAAGGAACGCGACGGCGGCGGCGAGCGGCGGAGCTAGCAATGGCCTCGCCGGACGACGCGACGACCATGAATGCCGTCGATCTGGGACTGGCCACGCCGCCGGCGTTGAGGAGGCAGCTGTCGTACAACTGCAGCCGCGAGCCGATGAATCATGAACGCAAGCTGTCCCACTCCTACTCCTCGTCGGCGGTGTCATCGCCGGCGTCGTCGACGACGTCATCCAGGAAGAGCTACTACCACGCGGCGATGTCGAACAAGTCGTCGTCCTGCGACAGCATCCCCGCCGTCGACGTCATCCCGGCGCCGGAGCTGGAGAAGCAGCCGTCGTCGGCCTCCTCCTACGAGAGCTTCATCCAGCTCGAGGCCGACGACCTCAACCGCATCTCGGAAACGCAGCCGCCGGCCGTACAGACGATGAGCGGCGGCGGCGGCGGCGGGTATGATCCGGGGAGGCTGCCGTCGTCGATGTTCAGGACGCATTCGATGAGCCCGGCGAACAACGGCGGCGGCGACGCCGGATGGAGCTTCAATTCCAGCGAGTCGCTGTTCAGCATCCCGCTCAGCCACTCCGGCGACATTAGCGGCGACCTCTACTACGACGCCGGCGCCGGCGGCAGTGGTAGTTTCCGCCGCGTCGCCTCCGCCCGCCATGATCCGCCGCCGCCGGCCGCCGGTGGAGGCCTCTGCGTGAGCGAATCCTGCGCGAGATGCAGCAGCGCCGGCGGGAAGACGAGGAAGTCGGTGAGGTTCGCCTCCGCCGACGAGATCGTCTCCGTCTCCATCTCCGGCGAGAGCGGCAGCGGCATCAACCAATCCCCCATCTTCCCCACGTGCGTGAATCCACCATCTCCCCAATCACTCACCTCGTCGTCGCCGGCGAATTGACGTCATTAATTAAAAAGCTTCGTTTTTTTTTGCAGGCTGGCGGACGCGCTCGGGGAGGCGAGGGCGTTGGCGGCGGTAGAGAGGAGGAAGACGACGAGCTCGGCCGCGGCGGCGACGCAGGGGTGGTGCTGCTTGCCGACGCCGCCGTCGGTGTGGTGGGCGCGGTGCGCGTGCCGCGGCGGCGGATGTTGTGGCGTCTTTGGTTGCGGGGATTACTGCCGGTGCTGATATATTTGGCGGGAGAGTGAGGGGAAAGCGCGCGAAATGTAGAGCGATTAATTTGAACGCGATCTTGTTTGAATGTGTCCGTCGCGATCGATGTGGGTGGAAGAATGCGTGACGTTTATAGATTGAGACAGCTTTTAGGAATCCCTGTGAGAAAGACAAAAACAACCGTGCAGGGCAGTTCTGCTGTGTTTTCTTGTGTTTCTCTTGCCGGATTTGGTGGGATTGCTTGTTTTGCTCTGCTTTGCTTCTCTTGATCCATGTGTTAGTGTGATTATGGGCTGGTGTTCATGCATGCTCTCTGCATTGCTCTACTGTGTTTCTCACATCCCTATCTGTTCCTGGTTTCCATCTACGTTTTCTCTGCTCTTTCTGGTATATATTTTGATATCTATTTTTTAATTGCATTTGAACAAAAAACTGCTAATGGTCTTCAGCACTCGAATTTAACATTGCATCAGCATAATAGCCTTATCTTTTGCATCTAACCTATTGGAATTGTCTAAGCATAGAGCATAATCTATTTTGGACTCCAGTTTTTTCAGCGGGATATCGCAGCTTGGCATAACACTATATAATTTTATATAATTTTGATCTATTGCTTTATTAATATATATATGAGGTAAAGCCTTTGTCTCCTTTCAAAAAGAAAATCTATTTTAGACCAATTTAGTTAACTAGTTGCGATGGGGGTCAACAAGTATGTAATATATATGGTATCTTTAAAATTTCAAAACTTGTAAAATTCTAAATCTAAAAAGACGTGTTATAAATAAATCTTTCAAAAATTGAATCTCACGTAGGAATAGATGCCACCCACAATTGAATTCAGACTAGTTTCAAGGCAGGAATTTAGGACCCCTTTGGTCTATGAAAGTAAGAAATTTAGAGGATTCCAATTTGATAGGAAAAAATTCCTAAGAAAACTGAAATTAATTTAGGATGGACAATTCTATTCCTATGTAAATTTTGGAGATCAATAACCATGAGGTCATACCTTATGTTTTTTATCCTTTGTCTCTTATAGTCCCACCTTTTTTCTGTACTACAATCAAGGGTACAATCAAACACCCCTTTTAAAGTTTTCTTGTAGTTTATCTTCATGTGGAAATTGAAAATTAATATCACTTAATTCCTAATTTTTTATATTGTTGTGTTTTGAGCTCTTTCATTTCAATGGAGGCCTTAAGAGTTAAGAGTTATGCATTTGATGCTTTGTGGGAAGTGAAATATAATGATTTTGGAGGAAGTTGTTTCATGATAGAGATACCAGAGAAAGTGCATGCATGAAAGTTTCAAACTTTTTTTTGCATGAATGGAACCTCTCAGAGTAAGGGAAAGGGGGTACAAGCTCATGTTTACATTCCTAGTTGGAAGCATAGTTGGAAGCAAATTTGTAGGAATTTTGCAAACGATATATTCCTCCATTCCAAAAGAGCTCAAAGGACTTGAACCCTCCTAGTTTTCTCCAAGATTCCTTCAATCAAAGAACTATTAGCATCTTTGATTGAAAGGATTGGCAAGGAACTTTAATAGGATTTGAATTCCTATGATTTTTTTCTAAGTTGGTCTTTGATTCATAGGAAAGGAAAAGAAAAATGAAAATTTTCATATGATTAGATTCCTCCTGTTCATTTTCAAAGAAAATTTAACATGAGATCTCACCTCTTTGTTAACTTATGTTTGTTTTTCCTATAGCGCTGTCAAAGAATTCCTATTGTATTTTTCTGTGTTTAGGATTCACGTGGGATCGGAGTTGCATACCACTTTCTACTCCTGTGTTTTTCTATCTTGCGAATCAAAAAATACCTTTAATCATTACTACTAAGATTTAGTAGCATCAATTTAATCGTAGAACTATGACGCCGATGACTCCAGCAGTACACTTACTATCGTAGTAGCTAGTAGGTATTTAAACCTGAAACATTTAGTTTTGTGATTGTTTTATTATTAGATGTAGGTTTGTACTACAGCGCTCTAAATCAATTCATTTAATGATAACTCTGTATTTTGTATGCCACAACGTCTTAAAAATTTGACAGATTGGTCGAAGCATCATTTGTTTTGTGCAATTGACTCGTTTACAATCATGAAAAGAATTGAAAAAGACCAAAAACAGCTCACACTTAAAAAAATTCAAAACCGGATGTAAAATGTGCCGGATGGTTATGGCTTAATCCGAAACACACCTACTCCTATGCTTGTGTCCGCCAGCTTACCAAAGGCACCAAACGCAACCGCTGTAGAAGGAAGTGAGCAGATGCTCAAAAAAAAGAAAAAAAAAAGTGAGCAGCTCCGTCGTCACCGTGCGATGAAAAAAGGCACCGAACACGGCGAAACAAAAACAAAATCATCCTTCGCTCCCGCACATCAGATCCCCACCCCCACTGACCGACACGTGGGCCCCATCTCCCCCACCCCCTCTGATTCGTCAGCGCCACCGCGTCGTCTCGTCCCGCCTCTCCTCACCTCTCGTCTCCTTCGTCTCGACGTCTCTCCTTCCTTTTCACTTCCAAATCCCCAAACCCCACTTCCCAATCTCCAATGGCCGAATCCGACGACGGCGGCGGAGGCGCCCACTCGCCGCCACCGCAGCCCGTTCCCCACCGCCGCCCCCCGCGCCCACGTGGCAGCGACGGCGTCGCCGAGGGGTTCGCGGCGGCGCTCCGACGCAGGCTCAGCTCCGGCGCCGCGGTGGCCGCGCGGGCTAGCTTCGGGGGCGACTCCGGGGACGAGTCCGCCGCCGGGGAGCCCTCCTCCCCCTCGTCCTCCCGCCGACGCGGCGGTGACAACGGGGAGGCGTCTTCTGCTGCTGCAGGGGACGTTGGGCACGGCGGTGGTGGGGGAGACTTCGCGGCGTTCACGTTCCGCGCGGCGGCGCCGGTTCACCGGAAGGCCAAGGAGAGCCCCCTCAGCTCCCGCGCCATCTTCAAGCAGGTCACCCCCAATCCACCCCCTCCCCTCGAGAATGGGCCACGCGCTCTTCGCGCAATTCGATTTGACTTTCCTCGTGTTCGATTTAGTAAACCGGTTATGACTGTCGTGTAACGATAATCCAGTCGTTTCAATGTGATTGTGTTCGTTCGTTGTGCGAGCTACTACTAATTGTAGAGGTGTTCAACTTTTTGTTCATATGTTCCTTCGCTGACGCGTGCGAGAATCACGAATCTAGTGCCCTGTACTTGTAGAAACTACTACTCCTATTAGCTTAGCTCGTGAAATTGTTCGAAGATTCCGATTCCCAAAGGTTGATGATACTACGCTGTAGCGCGATTTTGACACGCAGCTGTTAGCTCACGGCATAACTCGCCCAACAAAGAAAGTCTACTGAGTTCGACACTGGTAGTTGTGGCCTGTGGGACTAAACCACGTGACTCTTTCTGGATACAACTGATAAAAGTGTGATGGTATGTGTAGGATTAGTTATTACTCCCACTTTGCAACTGTACTCGTAGTCGTAGATATGGATACTTTAGTCTTCAGGTGACATGGTGCGGGCAAATGGAAAACGTAGCTGTGTTTTTTTCTTATAAACTAAGCACACTTACTTGCTTTTTACTATTAACTCTTTGGTGGACTCAGCCTTGTCTCGTCGTTGTCCACATATTTTAGAGTTAGCTTCATTTTTTCTGTATGGCTTACAAACCTATGAAATCTTTGTTCCCTAATACTTTTCTTTCGGCATTTCCAACAGAGTCATGCGGGCCTTTTCAACCTATGCATTGTTGTTCTAGTTGCAGTGAACAGCAGGCTTATTATCGAGAACTTAATGAAGGTTCATAGCTGTCTAGTCTCATTTCACTTTTTGGTATATGTGATCTTTTCTTTATGACTTGTTTTCTTCTAATGTTCTTTTTTGCAGTATGGCTTATTAATAAGAGCTGGATTTTGGTTTAATGATAAATCATTGAGGGACTGGCCACTTCTAATGTGTTGGTAATATATAGTCACGATCTATTGCATATTTGCTTTAATACCATTCTGTTTTGAAACTGACGAACTCTACATATATTTTTGTTTCAATTGTTCCAGTCTTAGTCTGCCTGCTTTCCCCCTGGGTGCTTTTGCAGTTGAAAAGTTGGCCTTTAGAAATCTTATTTCTGATGCTGTAAGCAGAGGCCCTTTTAACCTTGTACCTTGAAACTTTACTGTCTACAGTACTTAAATAAATGGTTTATAAATTTTACATGTTTTGTATGAATCATTCATGGTCTGTGATTAGAATAATCAGTGAATTTCCTTTGATTAACCTGTCAAATACTCAAATTTCTTTTCTTGAGCAATGAATATCAATGATTTATATTTTTATCTTTTGCAGGTTGCTACCTGCCTCCATATCATTCTATCAACAACTGAAATTGTATATCCAGTGCTTGTGATTCTTAAGTAAGGATATGCGACCTTTCAAGTATATGATGGATCATGCAAATTGCTGTCCAACAAGCTAGTTTTCTCTAACATGCTAAGAAATGGCAGAAAAAAGGGCATGCACACATATGTTGTATGAAAACATGAAGGATATTTCTAGTTTTTTTTAATTAATCAATGCATTAGTAAAATATTTGCACTAAATCTTCTATGAAATATGCAATCGTTCTTCCATTATAATTCTAATACCAAATCTATTTTCCCTTGTTCAGGTGTGATTCTGCAGTTTTGTCTGCCTTTTTGTTGATCTTTATTGCCTGTATTGTTTGGCTGAAGCTTGTATCTTTTGCACATACAAACCATGATATAAGGCAACTGACCATAGGCGGCAAGAAGGTACATTTTGTTTCCATCAATTTTCTTATCCTTCTTTTTGTTCGATATTCTTTAATGGCCTGTTTGGGCAAGGGGGTTGTGCTTACGCTACAAATGTAGCAAGTTGGTGTTTCACCCATATTCTCTCTTTATTAAATATATATGGATGATACCTGATGGAATCACTAACCTTTTCCTTTTGAATGGAACTTGCTGAGCAAGTTGCTTCATCTTACCTGTTGATGTAGTTTGAAAGATTTTATAACATAATTTGGTAGTATTTGCTGCAGTTCGTGGATATTGTGCCCAGGGGCAGTTATTCTAGTCTACATATTTTAAGTTTGCATTTTCTATTTGGTTCCTAAATAATATCATGGTTTGCTGCTTTTCCTTGGCCCTTTTATTTGTTACCATTTTTATCTTTGACTTCTGTACCAAATAACATCCTGCTTATTAGGTTGATAATGAACTAAGCACAGCTGACATGGATAATTTACAACCTCCAACTTTAGGGGGTCTAATATACTTCATGATGGCTCCAACACTCTGTTACCAGGTAAATTATCTTGGTCATGTTGCATGTTGATAATTTGCAGTTAATCATGTAAACATGTCCTGGAAAGTGGTTTTTCTGATTGGGTGCAAATCACACTGTATTCATATCATACTAGATAGAGAAACTTGTTACCACTAACATTTTATTTAACCTGCGTTCTGTTGTTGTTTTGTTTTAAAATTCGTGGTACCTAGCTTTAGAAGAAATGAACTGTATTCTTAACCCCACGATACATTTCTTTGATTCTCTCTTATAATATTATTAAGTATGAACAGACTTTTGCTGTTATTCTTGCAGCCAAGCTATCCCCGAACTTCATGTGTTAGAAAAGGTTGGCTGATTCGTCAAATCATTCTGTACTTGATCTTTACTGGTCTTCAAGGCTTCATTATCGAGCAAGTAAGCTAATCCGTCATGTTTGTGTCTTGTCGAATACCCTCATGCAGCTCTTGATCATTGATTAATTTTATATGTTTGCAGTACATAAATCCAACTGTTGTGAATTCTCAACATCCGTTGAAAGGAGGACTCCTACATGCTGTAGAGACTGTTTTGAAGCTCTCAGTACCAAATGTTTACCTGTGGCTTTGCATGTTCTATGCCTTTTTCCATCTCTGGTAATTTCCATTTTGTACTTATTCATAATCAAGAAAGTAGTCATTATGAGACTAAATATGTTCAAAATCAATTTATTGATGAATAAACACATTTCCTTTGCATGATCCAAGTATGTACACAAATAATTTCTCTAACGCCCAGACTTACAGTTTAAATGTTGTAAATTGTGCAGGTTAAATGTACTAGCAGAGATTCTTCGATTTGGTGACCGTGAATTCTACAAAGATTGGTGGAATGCAAGAACAATTGATGAGGTGAAATACAGTAACTTTCAAGCTAGTATTGCTTCCTTTTTCAGTCTAAAATAAGTTATGTAAAAAGTACTAATATTTTGGATGATTTTGCTGCTTCTGCATGTGCTGCCGTACACGGATGGGATCTCAGTATTGGAGAAAATGGAATATGGTATGCTTTACTTTTATTTAAAATCGTGCTACTTTTGGACGTAACCAGGAAAAACATGTGTCGTTTTGTTGCAAGAGAATTAGAGCAAATTACCTATTTCAATGCAATATCTTTATCTTTACTACTACAAAAGACACTAGTGGTGGACTGGTGGTGGCAGTGAATCTGCCACCACCACCTACTCCTATTGCAATTTTTGCAATTTACCCCCTTAACTTTGTTATATTAAAAAACAAGGCTAGAATTGAGATGATATCCCCTTGTAAAATTAGATTGATGTGGAAATTTCTTAATAAAAATGATGATCACACATATCATAAAAATATACTTTTCGATTTGTTTTAGGAAATAACATAATATGCTTTTTATCCGTAGCAAAGCACGGGCATTCAACTAGTACAGTAAAACTAGCAAGCCAACAGGAAATTACTAAACAAAGTGAATCGGTTTGCTACTCAAAAGTAAACAAAGTATAATTATATTGGAGGAAACAAAATCAAAAGAAAATAAAATTAATTTGATGGATCTATAATGCCACTTTCTATTTCTTGTTTTAATGTTGTTGTTTTGATCAATATGATCATTTTTTATGCCTATTTTTTACAGCCTGTGCATAAATGGGTTGTTCGCCATATATACTTTCCATGCATGCGAAATGGTATATCAAAGGTAAAACTTCTTCCACTATTATTTTCTGTTTTGTTCATATTTACAGTCTATGTACTCCCTCTGCATTTTTTTTCTTTGACGTCGGCTAGATCAAATTTGAGCTAGTCGACGTCAACTATTAGAAACTGGAGGGAGTACATTTTTTGAACTACTGAGTTTTTCATCAGTAGTCTGTTGAGATCCAGTAACGAAAGGACTACTGGAATTGTTTAAGAAATTAGGATTAGTTCATTTCGCACATGCTGATACTGTATGCAATGGTTGCTGCTATCTCTGCAAAAAGATTCGTTCTACCTAAATGGGTGTTACCTGGTACTCTATTAACTCCTGTTGTTTTTCTTGCAGGAAGTTGCTGTCTTAATATCATTTCTTGTTTCTGCCGTACTCCATGAGGTAAACTTTCTCCATTGTCTTTTTTGCCAATTTGTATATCAATGTATAAAATACTTATCTGTTATTCTTGAGTATTGAGTAGATTATAACAATTTTTGGTATCTGTTCTATATCAGCTATGTGTCGCTGTTCCTTGCCGCATTCTCAAGTTCTGGGCATTCTTAGGAATAATGCTACAGGTATGTCTTGAAAAGTTTGCACTGAATCTAGCATGCATAACATGCACTCATTCATTTGACTGATTATTATTATTATTTAGATTTATATAACCGTGTGCCCATTCTGCAGTATGACATAAAACTGTTCTAATGCAATCTCTTGTTGTTTTTTCTTTGTTATCAGATCCCTCTTATTGTATTGACAGCATACCTCAAAAGTAAATTCAGAGACACAATGGTTAGCCATTTTCCTTGTTTTTGTTGAAGGAAACCACGTTTTCCACTATTGCCATGGAAAGAATTCTGTTTGGTGTAAATCAATTCTAACTCAATGTCATTTTCAACAGGTTGGCAACATGATATTTTGGTTCTTCTTCTGCATCTATGGCCAACCAATGTGCATTCTCCTGTACTATCATGATGTGATGAACAGGATTGAGAAGGCAAGATAAATGTGTCACCATCATTTTCCTCTGTTCCATTTTGTACCAGAACCACAGAAGCAATAATCCATGAACTTGCCATGAAACCGATTGATTCCCAACGCGGTGGTACAGCCTTCCTGCTATTTTCTTGGCTGTGGTGTAGACTGTAGATTTAGTTGTGAACTTGTGGCTAACCGCAGGAATGCCTGTACATAGCATTTGTTATTCTGTCATCACGATGTTGTACTTACAAATATGTAAAAACTGTTTCCAAAAACTATATCTGGACTCTGGTACATAATCCTCTTGTTATGTTTAGCTGGTACAGAATATATAGTTGTGGATGCAGGACTTTGGACCTGTTTGTCGCCATTTCCCGGAAAAAATTGCCGAACTTGCAGGTGCTCACAATCTTCGCCACACATCGGCATACTTAAAAGATAATTTTGCCACACTTTAACTTTCTAGGTGTTAATGTATGGGCCCTAGTTTACTGATAGGAAATTTTGTCACAACTAAGGTCATATGCCTGTAAAAAAATTACCCAAGTTGATTAAACTTACGACCTAACCTAACCTTTGATGTGGTGTATGACATATGGCAGCAAACTAAGTCGTCTAGTCATATGAAGATGCTCATATGCGTGTATGTTTTCTTGATGTAATGATTAAAAAAAGGCCCAATGAGGCGGGTCCTTTTTTGCTGCAAAGTGCGGTTGCCCCAAAAGCCTGCCTTAAAATGTAGTCATCTGAAGAAAACTTGATATTTGGAACAAGCAACACTATCGAAACATAGACTTAAATATTAGTATAACATAATTTGGCCTCTGATTTCAGCAGACATGAAGAAGTAACCATGCATGTAATCTGTCATATAACGTGGGTGCACGCTAATCGTCAAATTCCTTATGTTATATAGTCTACGGCTTACTAATACTATGAACATCAGATTGCGATTTTACACACTAAGGTGTGTTTGGATCTAGGAATTTGGGTGAATAGTTGGGCGGCCTAAATTTTATGGGTGTTCGGTTGGTGGACTAGGGTGGGATAGGTGACTCGAAGGGAATATTCTCCACAAATACCGAATGAAAAAATTTAGGCGAAATCGTTCGGATGCAGCCGTCTAGACGGGTGACACCTCGTGTAACCCCTCCCCATCACGTCTCTCTCTCACCGTGGTGGCCAGCGAGGCAGGAGTCGATGGCAGTGTTGAGACCCATCGACAATGGCTCAAGGCTAGAGCAGGCGGCGACGACCAACGATGACAGCAACTCAAGGCGGGATCCGACGCAGCGGGCAAGGTGACAGCTTATGACCAGTTGCACGTGGAGGCCAAGAAGGCGAGCGAGTAAGGTGAGCCGCGGCAGCAAGATCTAGAGCCGATGACCAGCGATGACAAGGGAGACAGCAATGGTGGGGGAGAAGGTGATGGTGGTGATGGCAAGGGAGGAGGCACGACAGCGACAGTGAGGGAGGAGGCGACGAAGGCAGCTACCACCGTTGAGTGCAAAATTTCTTATTTTAATTCTTTTTCATTTTTCTTCCCATTTTGTCTAATATTATAGAGCAATTTGTTCTAAATTTATTTTTTATTGTGAAAATTTATGAATACAAAGGTATACTCATCCATGGTGATCACACCTATGTATCCATCTTGCTCCAGCCAACCAAACAAAATGTGGATTATCAAATCCTACTAATCTCATTCGACCAAACACAAAAATTGAATCATCACATCTGTCAAACCAAACACAAAACGAAATTGTCATATCCTATCTCATCTTGATCACCAACCAAACACACCGTAACTTATACTCACAGGCGTGAGCCCTTACAAAGACATTCAAGAGTGGCCCAACGATAAATCTAAACAACAAATAATCCTTATTTAGTGTCAAATCCAATAACTTCACTGAATTTCTACTGAAGATAACGTAACATACCACTACGACTTTACTGAAACTAGATATTATCGACTTATTATTCTTAGCCAAATATACAGTGGAAACATCCTCTTATTAATTATCTTTGGACAAATATATGGTGGAAGCATGAAATTTCAAGTTGGATGGATACATATATAAAACCTACTCCACCCATAAAAAATATAAGCATTTTTATTATATGTGACTAATTCTAGAACAATGAATCTGGACAGGAGCATAACAAATATGAAAAGGGTCGACAGATTCGTTGTCCTGGGATTATTCACACATCCAACTCCTAAAATACTTATATCCTTGACTATTTTGTTCTTACCCATATACACTCTTCATAAAAAAATAATTTTTAGCTATGAATTGAAGTCTGTCCACATTCATATATAGAAATTGATTTTTTTATGGGACGAAGGGTGTAGAGCATATATCTCTTTCAACAGTGCAGGAGCCACACATGACCATTCCCAAGCCCATCCAATCGATTATTCCACGACAAATCAATCACCAAATTAAAGTTACAACATTTCCCACAAAGAAAAGAAAAAACACCCAACCAATGCAACCAAGCTCATCAATGGCGACGGAAGTTCTCCCTGATCTTCTCAGCCGTCCCCAAATCAGTGAGCAGCGTCTTGGCAACAAGCTCACCGGGGAGCGGCGCGGCGAGGAGCACGTCGGCGACGAGCACCAGCCCGGGATTCTGGCTACTCAACGACGCATAGATCGCCGCCGGCTCACTCCCATTATTGTACAGAAAATGCACGAGCCCCTGCGGCACGGCGAACACGTCACCTCGCCGGAGCACCCTGGCGACCACCCTGTTCTCCGGGTATGACGTCACGAATCCGAAGTAGACCTCGCCGGCGAGGACCAGCGCCGTCTCCGACGCCCTCGGGTGGTAGTGGGGAGGGAAGGCGCCGCCGGGGGACACGTCGACGCGGGCGTGCGACGCGCCGAGCGTGTTCAGGCCCGGGATCGTGACGGATTTCGCCGTGAAGTTGTAGCGGCGGCTCGCCGTGGCGCCGGCGCCGGTGGGGGCGTCGGCGCCGGGGAAGAAGAAGTCGTCGGATGTCACCGTTGTTGGGTCCTTGCACGGTTGCCCGTTCACCCGCACTATATTAATTGATGACAGAATTAATTTGCAGTTAATAAATGGATATAGTTACGTGATTAATTCATGTTTGTGGAGATTAGTTTGTACTACTACCTTTGGATGTGGTGTCGGCGACGCAGAAGTCTTGGAGAGGATTGGGGTCGAAGGCAACGACGACGCCATGGCCGGCGGCGAGAGCGAGTAGAGTTAAGAACAGGAGCGATTTGCTAACCATGGCTAGCTGCCTGGCTGATTGCTGGCAGGAGAAGAAGAAATGAATTCGACAGTGAGGCAAAATAGATCGATGCTGGATGGAGAGATTTTAATCCCCCGTAGATGTGTTTATATAGGTTGGAGTAAATGCGCATGCAGAGGTTTTAAGCAATTAATGCATTGGTTATTTAAGTGCATAGCTGTTTGATGGCTTGATCTGCAACCATTATTGAACTTTACACCTTAACTTTATAATTAATTCAGGGGTTCATTTGCTGCCTTTTTATATTAAAGAAATCTTGGTTTTAGAACCGTAAAGAATAGAACTACCAAAGGCTTACTCTCAAATTATTTTGTAATGTTTTAGACTTTAGTCACATGTTTCCGAGTATAAATTGTGCCTTAAAAAAGGCTTGCATACATAAATCAATATCATGTATGCAAAGGGCACTAATAAATATACACCTTCTCCAACCCAAAATATAAAAAATAGGTAAAAAATTGTCCCGAAATATTAAAAAAACTCTAGGATCTAAATAATTAATATCTTGGCCAACCACGTCTACTATATTACCAAAAATGTTTGATACCCCAATCTTCTCCGTCCTTATTATTCCATGCATGCAATCTAGATTTTTATTTCATATCTTTTATTTACTATCTAAAAACCCATTTAAGAATTAAAGAAATTGGTGGGGTCCATCTATTAAATAGGGCTATGATGGATATCCTGCTGGCTGCTTATAATTTTTTGACAATAATTTCTTATATTATGGTGTGGAGCGAATATATGAATATAATTTTTTCGGTGACGTAGAGAGATAGAAGGCATGGCAAGTTGACGACCAATGGCTAGCTGTTATGGCAACTCACTTCTTGGAACGTGAGCAATAAAAATGTTCAATATCTATGGAGATATAGCATCATCATGAGTGCAACATGAATTCTATGTCTCTCCAAAACACTTGTTAAACTTATTGCATATTAATCTTTTATACCAGTGGATCGTCCAGTTTTCCATTATCAAGGAAACAAAGTAAGCTAGCTATCTAGAAGCCTATGTATAATTGATCGAGTATGCATCCCAAACTCAAGAAGAGGCATGAGCTTTCTTCTCATGAGACAAATGTGGCATTACTTGTTCTAATGTTTTGTGGCAAAACCGCAAAACTGATACGTACACAGGGTACTAGCGGGTGGATGCATTGAGCTGTAAAGAAGACCCCTTTTGAATTGAAAGCAGGTGGAAGCATTGTGTTATTTAATTTAGTTGAAGATTGGGATGCAGGGGTATGTGTGTGAAATTATTAGCTGTAGTTTTGTTTTGTAGTACTGTACACACGCGAAACGTATGCAACTGTAGGGGAATCCCAATGAATGCTAATTAATCCACATGCATAATACTGTAGGAGTATAGAAACAAAATCTGAATATTATATATAGTACTCCGCCTTTTAACGCATTATATTCTAATTTAGCAATTTGATCATTTCAAATCAAAGAAATTTTTTTTAATTATTTTTCTTCCATATCCTTCCATCCATTTCATAATCACTACACCACACAGACAGAGAACATGAGAAAGGTATGTAGCTTACCTTGCACATTAATGTATAACATATAACTTCGTGTTGAGATCTTTTAAAGACTTGCAGCATGTTTCTCCTCTTTACATTGCTTATCTTTGGGTAGAGACCAGTTTTGAGTTTAAGTCATCCTGGCGAAAGGAATGGCAGGAGGCACAAGTCTTCAAAACCAGTAATGATTTGATACAAAATACTGGGTCGTTGCTCATATGTATTGATTACCAAATCTTTCAACCAACTAAAAATACCATATCAGAGGATGAACAAATAGCATCGTTTGCACACTGTGCGGATGCCATGAAGAAACTATGAAACACCTGATGATGACCTGATGATGGACTGCGCTTTTACCAGACAAGTGTGCAGCACAACTTTTCATACACTGGGCTATAGATGCTAGACATGAGGGCTCTCATAGTCGAGGATCTCTAAAAGCAAGCAGAAACATACATCTCCATATATAGTGCATCCTAGCCCTATTGGGCCCACAAAATCTTAACGTTTCGACCACTCTCGAATATTGATATTACATCTTTTACAAATAGGACCCTATTGATAGATGAAGTATAGAAAAAAGGTTCTGCCAATGATATAACTAGGTAAATAAGAGGATACCCTTTCTCCACCACATTCCACCATGCACCGGCGAATTCTCCGGCGACAACAATGAGGAGCTCACTTCTCAGCTTCCACCCGCCATCGTCACCAGCTCCTCATGCGCTACCGCCTTCTAGCTCCACCCGTTGTCGTCGCTCCCCCCTTCGCTGTCGTACCGTCAACTCGGCTCCCAGGCGGGGCGAGAAGAAGCCGAGGCGGAGCGGTAGCAGCCTAAGGCGCAGCAACAGTGTGGCGTGGAGGCTTGAACAACAACACCAGGCTAATTTTGATAGTGGCAGCACAACAGATCTGCGCCGCAACTTTCCTCCCCCCGTCCCTGGTTACTCCAGCTGCGACGCCTTCCCCTTTCCCTCTCCTCCAGCGACACCTCTACCCCTCCAAATCTGTTGCGTCATCTCCTTCCCCCCCACCACCTCTTATCCAGCGGCGGATTGAGCTCCTATGGCCGACAAGCTTTCGACGACGCAGCTCAAGGTGAGGGTTGTAGTTGCCGCTGCCTTGTCTTTTATGTTAGTGACGAGCACCTCGAAGCGATGGGGATGCGATGCTCCGACGGCGTGAACGACAGTGGAGTGTGGGTGACGAGCTTCCTTTGCCAAAATCGGTGTCAGGCACGGTGGGGATGGGACTGCTACGACGATCTCATCTCCACAACCTCCTCTCTTTCTCTCTCTCTCTCGCGTGCGCTCTATGTCCCCTACCTTTTTGATTTTGTCTGTAGAGTCTAACGAAAGAACTCAGAGCCTTCAAAGGAGACAAGCGTCACTTAGAGCCCGGCTCACGGTATATGTGGAGCGATTCAGCCGACGTGGTGGGTTAAGATATGAGCCACGTCGGCTAACTGTGAGAGCCCTCAGAGCATTTGATGGTGATTATCTACGGTGGTCTCCTAATGTAGAAGGCCAATGACGAAAGAAAAAAAAAAGACTACTAGACGGGGTGAAAGCTAGTTGACATGGCCAAGGAACTTTTCATAGCGGGAGAATTAGCTCTAAGCTCTTGATAACTGCCCCAGGCATAGGGCGAGTTGGGCGGCTTGGGTTTGCTCTTCTCAAGCAAAACTTGTTGAAATCTTAAAATGATTCTGTAGGCTTTTGGCCTATTATTTCTTCTTCAAATAAATGGCTGAACTCCTGCCTCTTCCTTAAAAAAAGGATGGGCATTTATTCAAACCAGAAATTTAGTATGATAGGAGTACCTTTCTTGAAAAAAGAAGTTCTGGGATAAGAAAACCGAAGTGATCAGAGCGAGTACTAAATTTGGTTGAATCTTGTTCGAAATGTCAAAAAAATTATTGCCAGATCAACTATCACGTTTATGACCACCCTTGTTTAAACGTGTGTTTCGGTAATTCCATGAAGAGGCAGAAGAGCCCCTGATCATCTCACGAAAAATGTGTTTCGTTATGTATATATTGATAGCTACCTTTTCTCTCCCTAATGGGGTGCTGTCATATCGATGCAGTTAAAATTAGGTTTGGATTGATCTTAGAGGATATAAAACCGACGAGTTTTACAATCGAGGGAATAAAATGCACAATTCCATAATAAAACTAGACTCGTTTTTTTTTCTTTCTTTTGTTTGCTGCAGCAGGCCCACCCCACAAGTTTTATCTAAAAGAACATAATGTTGCTAGTGTTGAGAAATTAAGCTTGGGCTCTACAAGCTATTTGAGCTTGCCTGAAGTTTGTCTTTATCCCATATAACTGGAGAAATAACCAATCGATTAATCATGGATGATGCATTGGACATCATCCCCAAAATCAACCGCAAATATTAATCAGAACCCGTGATCTAGATGGCAGACCCTTGTTGCTGGATCTGTTGTGTGCCAAATTGTGAAGCGATATTTGGGATCACTGACCGGAGGCAACCAGTGTGAAAATAAAAAATTCTTCAGCTATTTTTTTGAGCGAAAGTATGTTTATGAGGTGGCCTGGACTGGAAGAGACGAACCAGTGTGCTTCTGAATTTGTTTGTGTGCTTCTGAATTTGGCTATATACTCCCGTATTCGATAGGCCCGTGAGGAAGTAGGCTATTATTACCAGGGAGGCCCGAACCTGGGTAACCGTTGTGTATTCTTCAATCACGAGCGTTGAGCACGCTACGAGCATTATGTTATAATATCCCTTCACAGGCAAGTGGAATCAAATTCGGCCTATGTATACCGTATACATAGGGATACAAATTAAAGTAAATATTTTGTATAGATCAAATTTGATCTTGTACGTTTTGTGATGAGATATGAAACACAATCATCAAATTGTCTAATTTATTCATAATGTAATATAATTATTTCATCCACATGTATGACATCCATCCTTGAGGACTTAAAATAGTTCCCTGTTGAGCATGGTGCATAAGGTGATCCTCTAACTTATATTAGAGGGACTCCACCACTGACATATGAGCCTCATCATCCCTGGGCTTATATGTTAGTGAAAGAGTCTCTTTAACTTTAAGTTAGAGTATCTGGTTCCGCATATAAGTAATTGTTAGGGCAAGTTTCTCTCTCCTTCTCTGTCCTTTGTTGAATGGACCATGTTTTATTATACTTCTAGAGTTAAAATTTGACAACCCTCCTTACTCGACCCTCTATTGGGGTGTGCTTTGGTTTGTATATTATACGCTTAGCCCTCTTTTCAACGGGAGATAAATATTGTAGCGACTCATCATTTGAACCACCATAGCTTCCCTAGGTATTTTTGTCGGACCAACACACATGTTACCATTGCCCCTCACATCCTCCACAATACCACGCTCATGAGAGACCGGGTCTAGTGAATGATCCTGATATTAAATGTCACAAGATAGTTGCAGGTACCTTTAGTTCATGCAGTGTACATGCTACACCGCCCTAGCTAGGGCGTGATTTTGGCAAGATGTGAGGGTCCTCTTCCATTATTATCTAGCTGAAAGGGGCCTCCACGTCGCGGTATGTGACTTTCCGCGATCTTCCCACGCACACGTACGCGGTGACCACCTAGGGGTCTTTCTTGCTGGTGGCCCCTCTAGATAAGCCAAGACTACTGACTGGTATTCCTACGGGCCTGTTTGGAAGAACTTCTGCCAGCTTCAGCTTCTAGGAGAAGCTGCAATAGCCAGAATCTATCCCAAACGGTCCACAGTTTCTGAGAATCTGCAGTGACAGATTTTGAAAAATGAACTAAAAAGCCAGAAGCTAGAGAAGTTGGGATTTAGAGCTTTCCAGAAGCTGACTACCAAACAACAGATTCTTAGATCTAAAGCTCCCGCCAACAGGCCTACATGTCGTTTCCCAAGCATGCTAGCATGCTTAACCTCGATATGGTCTGTAGCCACATCCTGGTTACTGGATAGCCCATCCAAAAACGATGTCTGTGAAGGGTGAGAGACACACAACACATGTACCGAATACTCCAGTTAGATGGCTTTGGATCAGGCATGTTGCCACACATAAGGTTCCGACACGGTTTGAAATAAATTGATCTTTTAGATATGATGGTGGACACATAGGCCTTTGTGCAAGAGTGCATTGGCCAATCGCTCATGCCACATGTGTCCAGAGAAACACACATGTGGCATGCCACCTATTCCACTATGTGAATAGGTGTAGAAGGATTTTTTTTTTAGATTTCCTTTGCTGATTCCTTCAATCCAAATTTTACTACAGTGCCTCAATCCATAGGAATGAAAACCCTCTATTTTTCCTTGGTTTTTCCTCCAATCCAAAGGACCCTTAGATCGACGGTTTAGTAACTTTCATCCCAAGACTTTTTGGCTAAGTGGGACCCTATGCCCGCCCGAGTTCACTGTTTTACGATATGTTTCATTATTATTTGGTCAATACGAAAGAAAAACAAAATTCTGTATAATCCTGTCAATGCAAACTATGGCCAAGGGCTTTCAGACCACGATAGCACAAATGTGAATTGCAGGGCGAAATACTCCAACATCTGGACTCTGTTTTGGATCAGATAATATTGCATGAGTCCTAAAAAGGTCATTGGGATTTTTATGTCCATACATTATTTTCCTGCACGTGAAGTTGAGTCTTTCTGTGGTATAATTCCCATCTATCCGGGTTTTAACATGTGACCCGCACTTCCGCAGTATCTGAACGTCTTCAATTTCATTTCTGTAAGGACCCACGGACACTGATATTTTGACATCTATGGTAACCAAACTGTCCAGACGGGAGCAGAAATGGAATTTTGATACTAACAAACAAGAACTAGATGACATTATGACAACGGGGCAACAAGTATTACATCTCTGCATCAATTCATAGTCTCAGTTTTAATTTCACAATAAGTACAGCAAAGTTGAATAAGTTGAAACCTAAAGTTTCAGACTTTTTATTAATAAGAATGCTCTGACCAGATTTTGCAGAAAAGAAATTGGATCGGCTGCAGAAGTAGTCAAACGTTTAGCAGCCTTGGAACTAGACTGAAGTTCTGAACAAGTCTGAAGATAAGCGGCAGCCCAGTTTGGCCGTCGTCACCGGTCCTGAGGGTCTTGACCAAAATAGTCAAGAAACAGGATAACTGGACTCATATTTCAATTCAATGGCTATGACTATCACATATATGATAGATTCAAATCTTAAGACAGTTTCAAAGTTCACTCTGATCAAGGAACTCATTGGAGAATATAAATTCTGAAAGAAAGAAAGAAATAAGTTAAAACGACTCCAGCATTGTCCCTTCACTCTGTAATATGTACATCTTCTTTTCCTACCAAGAGCATTTCTGTATTTTATTTACTAGGTTTTTTTTTTCAATGAAGGGAATTAATCCAGCCTCTACATCGCGATGTATGAAGCCTATGTTGTTCACAAGATTTCACAATTGTTGTACCAAATTTATTTCTATCACAATCGACTATCAGTATCGATATGACAAGGTTAAGAACAGAGTCATCCTCCCCGCCAAAAAAAAAGGAACAGAGTCATGCTTTTGGTCATCAACTGAACTGCAGATAAATAAATTCCTCATTTCCTATCTCTTCCTCATCTCAAATAATTTACACGAATCCTTTTGTGTACATCTAACAAAAGAATACCAAATGGAAGTATGAACAAAATCGACAAATTGTACAATCTGAATCATCTACAACAAACCCTAAAAAGAATCAAGTTAAAAGAATCACCGGCCATCTCACAAAATTTTGGGCCAGCTGTTATTTTCCCTGAATCTCTTCCTTCCTGACCATCTAACTACCAAAATCCCCAAAATTGTTATTCACTTCACTGATCACTGATCACTGAAGTCTGCTCCTCTTGGAGTCCGGCAATGTCAGCGCCACCACCGGCTGCCGGAATCCGACGGAGGCGAGCCGCGGCGACAGCATCATCGCCGGGCTCGGCCGCGGCGACGGCACAGGGTCCCTCTTCCTCGTCGCCGGCGACGACGACGACGTCCTCGGCGACAGGTTGACGTGCTCCAGCGCCCTCGACTGCAGGTCCTGCGGGTAGTCGCGAACGCACCGGATTCTCGGCCCTGTCCCCGTCGACCACCGGCATGAAAGGTGGTTCTTTTTCGATTCCTCGTCGCCGGCGAGCGTCGCCGGCGGCCGCGGCGAGCGATCCTGCTCTGACGAGGTCGTCAATTCCTCTTCTTTCGTTGCGTCGACGACGGCGGCGACGTCTTCGTCCTCGGCTTCGCTCATGCTGCCGTCGTCGACGGCGGCGTGATCCGTGGCGCCGGAGATGGTTTTAGTTGCGGCGGCGGCGGCGATGGGGGTGGTGACGTCAGGCTGAGTTGGGTCAGGTTTGGTCAGAAGTGGGTACTCGTCGTCCTTGTCTATGGGACATCTCTGAAAGAAACCAAAAGGGAATTGACATGTGATTAGTTGATTAAAGAAGTGATTTTTTTGTTGTAATTTGTGCTAATCTGATGAACAGAAGTGATGGAGAATTTTTCTTACATTTACCTTGACATCGGCAAGGTCGACGCCGTTTTCCTGAAGATAGTTGATGAACTCTCTGAAGTTCTCCTCAGTTGGAAGATAGTGACCACTGTACGGCCAGATTGCCTGAAGAGACACACAATACCGTCAGTTTTGTCAGATAAAAATTGTTTCTTTAAGCTCATAATTCTGTTCTAATGGTCTGAAAAGTATGGGTTTTTTCATGAATATGAACAAACCTTGAGGATTCCGTCTTTGACCACTAATCTTCCGGCAGATGTGATGGCTCCACCAGCCAGAAAGCTAGAGTGCTGAAATGACCCTTTCTTCTTCTGCTCAACTCAACCAAAACAGAAAAAAAAAATCAGAAAATTGTACTATAGTGGAAACGGTTATCGTGATTTTTACGGTGTGAATACAGATTGTTGGCTAATGAGCTGGCAATTTTAGGTTACCTGGCCAACATACAATGCCTTGGTTGTGCTTAGGACAAAGATCCACTTGGAATCATCTGATGTGTGGACAAGTCCAGACTGTCTGTAGACTAGCCTGCCATCCTCCACAACAACTTCATACTCCTGCCTATCTTTCTGCAATTCAGAAACACATAAGCAAAATGAAGCATAAGTACATGATTCAGTTTACTGAACTTCCAATTATATTTTCTTCATATTTGCTAGGGTTGAGGAACATACTGGTCCAAGGTACTTGATGCATTGGCTGTGAAGTTTGCTCCTAGGACACTTGTCAAGATTTATTTCTTTACCCTCCCCAACATCCAACCTGTTAATTCATGTATAACAATTGCCACATTGTTAGTCGGAGGCTTCAATTGAACACAAAGTATGAAGTCTATGTATAGTAGGCAGAATATGTTCAGGTTTTTACCAATAAAAGAATGGCTCCGTACTCTCACTCCTGGACCAGACACCATAATAAATATGCAAATTGTGGCCATATCGATGCCTCGGATCAATCTGTCCAAACATAAAAAAACAGCAACATTAGTAAACTAACACCAACAACAATCTCACTAAGCATAGTTTAGTGTTAGATTAAGAAGCATGTGACTTACAGCTTCGAGCCAGTGCTGCAATGCCAGCTTCTGAGCCTTCCCGTTCTTCGATAACCCCTTTCCAACCTAATGAAACCAAAGAGAATTGCATCAGCAGCTGAAATTTCGATGAGAACAGCAGGCATCTGAAGAAAATTTTGGACTGATCAACAACTGTGAATCTAGTAATAATCAAATCCAAGTACCTTTGCTGCTCTTGTCCTTGCTCTTGCCCACCGTGACGCCGCGGTTTCGGGCTTTTCTCCATTGAAGAATGATATCGAGCTGTGCTTCAGTGATGCAAAATCCAATACTTTCCACCTGAACCAAGAACAATACAGTTAAACAAGTCTGAACTTTTCAACACAAAGAATGAACTGTTCCAATGCTCAAGATGAACTGAATTTACCATAGCTCCTCGACGACAACTGCGCAATCAGCGAGGTTTCGCCGCGTCCTGTAGCTCTTGTACACCTTCTGAAGCTTGACAGCTGCAGCATCAAGCTCACATTTGGGGCTGGAGGAGACTATGGGGCTTGACTCCATGAAAATGTCTGAATCTCTCCTGTTGTCGACGGCGATGTTTATCGGAGTAGGCCTGTTCTTGTGATTCACTGAATTTTTGGTTTCTTCACCTGCTTCCCATTCTTTGAAGCTCAATGACTTCACCAGCTCCTTGCTGAAAACAATTTTCGGAGAGGTTTTGTTCACCATGGCTATATCCTTGGACCTTGGGCTGAAGATTTCGGTGCCAACTTCAGCCCATGCCTGCTGATACAATCCCATAAAACTGAAACTTGTACTCTGCAAATGCAAGATACAGATATGCAAATTAGATTCAGATGAAACAGTCATCACAAACAACTCATAAGGAAAGAGAGAACGAATAATTCAGCTCCTCTGATGTAGTCAAAGTCAGAGAGAAGAACCAAACACTAAGTAACAACTAGTAGCCGGCAGAAATGACTCGCGACCAAATCGGTTCATGCATATGCTGCAAATGTCACTACGTCACCATTAAAAAAAGCTAAACGGAAAGTAGTAGCAGCCATGCCTTTTAAACATGCACTTTTACCAACATACTGATACTACAAAGTTGCAGGGTTTTTTTTTTTTTTCATTCTGAATTGCTGCATTCAACACCACAAATAAACGTGCACAGTTTGTGGTGGCGGCAGGTAGCCTGCATTATATCCAGGTGAACAGAATCCAGAGACCAGAAGAAGCAATAAACCTACTTTCTATCCCAATTCTGTGTACTTTAAGCTCTTCTTGAGGAAGAACAGGGGTACCTCAAGAAGGCTCAAACTAAGAACAGCTCTACAGAGTTAAATAACAGGAAGCAACAGAGAAATTTGCCATAAACAATTAGACTTTGCTGTTCTTCAAGAAAGAACAATCCAAGAAGGACCAAACAGATTTGATAAGAAATTTGATGTGCACCACATCTGGCACTCGAGAGTTGAAAGATTCTCAGAATAGCTTCAAAGATCACATATTGACTGAAGAATTCTGCATTCTAGCACATCCTAGACCAAGTCTAATCCCCAGCAAGAACCCACCCAAGAGCAGAAGACAGGATCAAATTTGACAGAAGCAAAAGAAGCAAACACCAAGCTCCTCACCTGATGATCTGAGCTTAGCCACTCCAAGCAAGAACAGAATTGTTCTTCTCCCAAGAGAGGGACAGAGAAAGATCACAAGAAGAGCTGAAAGTTTAGAGAGGTGAGAGAATTCTTTGTAACTGGTTTGGATTGCGATATGGCTTATAGTTGTTGATGTACACCTCAAAGTAGGTCACTGCTCTCCTCTAATATATATAACGAAATCTAGGGCAGCCACTTCATTGAGCGGGTCCTGTCAACCCAAGAAATTTGGGGGCGTTTAATGGGAAAAAAAGAAATGAATGATTAGACTGCTTGCTCCCCTCTCCAAGAAACCTTGTAAAGTCTTCCCGACTTGTTGAGTTGTGTCACTGCTGAAGTTGCAGCCTGCAGCTGTCAACCCGTTGAATGTTCCTTCAGTTTACACTTTGCACCTTGTCAAACATCTCTTTTGCACAATGACCCTGGTTCGACCACATTTTGTGGGGAGTGCTAAGTGCATCAGAATTACTAGCAATGCAATAATTCTAAAATATGTATTAAAAAATTCTGTATCGAGACATGCAGTATAAAATTAAAAATTCTAAAATATTTTTTAAGTACTCACAGGAAAATATTTGATCTCCAAAAAACATAAATCAACTCTGACTTAGGTTACCAGTTGTCATAAGAAATAAATAATAATACTCCCTCCATTTTTTATGTATGACTTTGGCCAGTTTAAAATTAAGAGAAAATTCCTTGTATACTCCTAAGTCTTTTCTCAATCCCTTGTATACCCTTGAATTATGCATTCTTCTCTTTATGCCCATGAGTTTTAATTTGGATCCCTTCTACACCCTGTAGTGAGTTGACCATTATATATTTTTCAAAATGACTACAATGCCCCTCTGATACAAATTCATACATATGTGTTATTTCAATTTTTACAAAATAACTATATTGCCCACTCATACATATGTGTTACCTTAAAAAACATAAATCTCAATATGAATTTTTCAATAGAAAATAAAAATGTTCCACATATTTAAAATTTCCAAAATCCAAATTTAATTTTTTAAAAATATTAAAAAATACAGGAGTTTTATCGAGAGTTAGATATTTAGATTTTAAAATTTAGTTGAATCTTTTGTACAAATTTCATCAAATTTGATTATAAATTTTTGAAAAAAATCATTTTTTTTCAAATTTATGGTCAAATAACTCTATCAGAATTATGGTTTTAAAGATATTTTCACATTGGGATTTTTTTCTCTCACTAAGCTAACACATGATTACGAGAGAAGGGGTAATATATGCATTTTACAAAAAAGTTAACGGTCAACTAACGGAAAGGGTACAGAAGAGATTGAGCGAAAATTCAAGGGCATAGAGGGGATATGTTATAATTCAGGGGTATAGAAGAGATTGAGCGAAAATTCAGGAGTATGTAAGAAATTGCCCCAAAATTAAATATCCAGTGTTATATGTTTAGGGAAGAAGGGGTATTTTAAATGAACAATTAATCTCATATTAGAAAACTTTAGAAATACAAATCCTACAGTCCTTTAAAGTCTGTCTGTTGAATAAAATTGTGTTGCAAGTTTTAAGTTAACACATCTATTCCTCTGATACCTTTTTAAGTTTTGTGTCTAACAAATTAAGCCAAAGCATATGGTGCTAAGATGTGCAGCATAATCTGATAGAAAAACAGATTTATCGGCTCTCACTCTCCAATTGGTATGGAGCATTTCGACTCGCCACAACGCTGAATCCCATCTTCGCATTGCAAACAATATAGGAACTTCATGTGAAACAAAGCCGATCTCATCCATTAAATAGAAAAAAAATCAGTGTTCCAAACATGACAGTGATAAGTATCTTTTATTTTTTAGAAAAACAAATGTTCCCATCACCCCTTGTACTGTGTGGTACCACTAGATGCCTAACCAACTATGCCCAAAAATACAGAAAAAGTAGCAGCCCTACCCTGTCATAGTGGCATGACATTACACATTCAAATGCACACATTCCACCAGTCTCAGTCCCCTGTTTCACAATGTGCAACCAGTCTCAGTCATGAACTGTTTTTGCTTTTTCTTTTCATCTACACTAGTAGTAGCTTAGATATAAAAATGCCCCACATTGGCATGGGCATGAATGAATGCATGCATAGTTGCCCCACTGGGCCATGTACCACCATAGTGGAAGATGGAAACATTCAAAATGAAACAAGAAAGAGTCAGAGAGGCGATATGCATGCATGCATCCATCCATCGTCCGCTCTCGTGCATTCGTCCATACACACACATGTTTTTCTCTCTAATTTCTTCTTAAAAGGCCCTCGTGCATACACAAAGAGGCAACTAACAACAACTCCAAATTTAAGGGAGAAATTTAATGGCGATTGAAATGGAATCACACGTACGTCGAGACAAACATAGGAGGAGACTGGAGTGTGAGTGTGAGAATGGGTTTGGGTTAATTTTGTGTTGGGTTGGTGGTTGGCAGCGCGGCATGAAAGCCATGGAGAACGAGTCGCAGTGTTGGACCCGATCATTCGATCGATCGATCTGATCAACGGTGTTAGCTGCAGTGGTTTGCAGTGTTGCACTGCATAAAGATTAAATAAAATGGGGGTGGTCAAAGGTCTTAGATCCGATCGAGACCTTCATTAATCGCGTAGTACGTCATATCCTCTTTTTGTTGCAAAAAAAAAAAAATAGGGCGGCTTTACGCTTCTTGTTCAATTTTGTTTGAACAATAATACTTGCTAGCTCGTCATCTTCTCCATTTTGCAATCGCCGAAAGATCGTGGAAGTTTATAAATCAACCCAGGCTGCTTCAAAATTGGACATTATTCAATCCTGAGTTTTAAATTGAAGAAATTATCCCCGCAAAAAAAAGAATTGAAGAAATTATAACTTGACCCGACCAAAAGTGGCTGCGGATGATTTGGCGGTGACATGCATGGGCATGACTCATGGAATTGAAATATTTTTAGAATTTAAAGATTAGTAAACAAAATTAAAATTATTTGCAACATATCACTTTCTCTATGTTGCATCTACATGCCAAACAAATTATGTACGAGCTAAATAAAAATAATTGACATGCAAAAATATATTTTTTATGCATGGAATAAACTTTGGTATGAAACAGAGCCAGTTTATTTAGGTTGTAAAAGCACTTGTATATAATTGAGAACGTACGGCACCACCATTTGGAGTAATTTATATTAAAAAAATCAAATGCAATTTCAGGAATGAGTTATCTAATCGAGTTTCAAAATAGTAATTAAACTAAATGGATTATTCAAAAATTTTAGTTTTACATTTGGACTACTTGAACCTAGATATATTTGATTCAGAGTGGATATGATGTTGTGTTGATGTGAAAAAAAAATGTGCCAAACATACTTTCTTTTCATCTAAACCAAGGGTAAAAAGGAGGAGTTTCTACCCTTATCTATCAAACGGTAAGGCTGCCTGAGTCTGCTCAATGCCATCCCCACCGTCCGATTCCAGATCAGTGGCACCGCTTATTTTGCGAAACAATTCCACCCGTAATCAATCCCACCACACTTCCAACGCAGCTGAGAACCCCGCCTCCATCCGCGACGGCCGACCGGCCCTAGGGCGACGACGCGCTGCCTCCGATGCCGAGGATGCCGCCTCCGACCTCGACCGGCGGCAGCCCGACGCCGCGTCGGCCCTGCCTTCGACGCACACCTCTGATCCACGACCGGCCCCCAGCCGACTCAGTGCCACTTCCGACCCCGACCGACCGGTGGTGCAGGCTGTAATGGGTGGATTTGTTGCAGGAGCGTCAGAAGTTGGGTCCGTTCATGCAAGTGCTCTCAATCTGCAGCATGTTATTGAATTGAATAATGTTGAGAGCTCTGATTACGTTCCATTCTGTTCTTTTGTTTATCATTTTGACTTACGACAGTTCCAATTGAGTGCATTTGCTGAGAGGAGATAATCTTAATCTGAATGCCTACACAGATCCTAGGTATCATCCAACTTTTTTTTCAGTAATAGAATTGAAAATTCTGCACTTATAATTTGTTCACAATGCATCGAGCCGCTCCACTCCTCCCAAACCGCCTCAAGCCTAAGCCGTCACCGGACATCCACCCTGCTCGCCACCTCCTGTCTTTCTCCAAAGCTCCTCTACTCTGGCGGCAAAGGTCCTTGGCGAGGAGGAGAAGTCTGCTAAAAGGGAAACACCTACACGAAGGTATATCCACGTTCCACCGAGTCACTTCCCTGACGATTGTTATTGTTCCTGTTTGGTGGCGCAGGTTCAGAGACCGATCTAGAGGTGCAATACATCGAGTCGCGTCTGGCTGCAGAGCCCTTTGACCAGATCTGATCTTCCCTGCAGTGAGCATTGCCATGGTCGTCGTCGTTCTGCTGACTAGCTGTATGGGGTCATCATTTGGTTACTTTGATTGATTTTCTAAAAATACTAACTTCAGTTGCCTTAGAAGGTATTTAATTGGAGTATATAAAAGTTGCAGAATCTAGCTGGGTTCCTAGCTCAATTTTCTGTTTTAGTAATTGACTTGTTGCTGACTGCCCTGGCATTGAGTGAAAATCTTTCTGGATCCTCATATCTTGATTATATTACATCCTGTCAGTGTTTTTCTTTACAAAAGGAAATTATATTGTTAGTATATCAGAAGAAAACTATGTGTACATATGGGACTTGCAAGATGGAAATGTTCTTTAAATATTGGGAAGGCCATACTGACATAGTTTCAGCTTCCCAGCTATTTTGTCTAATAGAACAAAATTAAATTGTGCCAACAGTGAGAACTGAGATATGAAATTAACTACATTGGAATTGTAATGGGTTGTTAATAATTCTTTTCATTGTTAGACTGGAACATAAATTATTTTGTAATGGTACATTGATCATACTGATTGAGTGATTGTATCTCTCTCAACATTTTTGGCCTCTGCTGCATCGCGCAAACACTTGACTATATGGAAGAATGTACCGTGCCATTTGTAAACTAATGTCATGTATTGCATCACATCAACACCGGAGCATTTATTAGTTGTTCTCTGGTGAACTCTCAAAATGCTTTTGCTTTGATAAACTAAATCGAACTCTGAAATTAATTAGGTCAGCCCTGATACTGTAATTAGGTCAGTGTTGCAGAGATGGTTTGGTGTTTAGGTGTTTAAAATATGCCTGTAGGACTGTTCGACTTGAATTTCATTTCAGCTTGCGCTTGAGCAGTGAATTTGTGTTTGATAGCATCTCATATCACTCTCATTTTGTAGTTTGTACTTTGTAAGGATCATATTTGAAGAGGATGGCAAGAGCTTCTCGGACAAATTCATTCAGGAGCTTGCCTTGGCAAAAGGAGTTGATGTGACGCTAATAAGTTTGGGCAGTGATGCTGAGGTGGATGACACAATTAAAGAAATAAACAGTGGAATTAGGATGCTTTGCCTTGCCGCTGTGAAACAGATTAATCCGGAAAGCTCATCTGATGACTTGTTAGGGGTCGATAAATTGTCTTTGGATGATATTCCTGCTAACAATCACCGAAGATGGTATTGCTATTTGTTCTTCTGTTTGAGTAACGAATGGATTCCAAACAACAATCTATATTCATGGTTGATGTTCATCAGAAGTAATAGGTTCATTCTAACAAAGATATTTCCCTTTCAGATTTTTTCCCTACCACCCCAAGGGTGCAGAAAGGCTAGCACCAGGTAATGTTGTTGCAGAATCGAGCCACCATTTGTGCAGGTTTTGGGGAGAGCTGAGTGAGGTATATTTCTTTGTTCAGAATATATCCATCATTAATTTATTACCATTTTTATTTTTGGAATTGTGGAAACTTACCAATGGCTGGAATACATTTAAGTGCAACCCTTCATGTCAATTTCTTTGTGCAGAATATGACGGCCTGGAATGTCAATGGCTAGCACAAGAGCAAGCTCCTTGGTGATTAAAATAATATAAATGCAAACCCTTTGATCTGTCAGTCAATGGCTTGGAACTTTTTTTTTTGGTACTGTTTGTTTGTTTGTAGCTGGGATAGTGTGTTGGGAATAAAATTGATACTACGTAAACATTCACACTTGATGAAATTTATATATATGCATCGTTGCATTTTCAAGTCAACAGAGGAACATGGTGCTGAATACATTTAAGATTTCAAGGAAATTGATGCTTTGGATTTGTCAGGTTGACAGGAACGAGCTCCACTTGATGATCCTGCTAAACGAAGTTCTGTTGGCATGAAAATCTATTGGTGTAGACAGAAAATGTACACTTCAATTAGTGTATAGCAAGGCTAGATCAGAATTTCTTCTGACTGTATTACCGATTGTGGACTCGCAGTGATATGTAGATTTCTCGGTTTCAGTTATGCCCAAATGGATGAAAAATGAGCATATATCTATTTTGATTTGGCTCCAAAGTTAAAATATATATTGTCTCAATATCTTTAGTTGTTTCAGGCCCAATATTAATCCTTCCCGTAGCGTTAGCACGGGCATATTACCAGTGTAGGAAATTATGGAAGAAGTTTTAAGGATTGTTTAAAGTCATTTAGAAATTTTTCAAGCTACAAATATTTTTAGACTTACATTACATTGCCATATCACACAATCACAACTTAAATTCATGATAATTTCACTATTAGCTTTAATTTTGGGGTGAATTTGAGGGTTGTAAAACCTTTTCTTTAAAAAACTATATTGTTATTCTCCTAATTAAACCTATTCAGAGAAGAATTGCCAATTTGCCATTTGTCTTATGAGAATTGCCGTATGTTGGGTGTTTCTGGAAACTGCCATATGCCTACAAAACAAAGATTGACGCGTCTACCAGGCGTCATGGGTTAGCGTTCATCATGAATTATGCAATACAACTTATACAGGACAAAAGATAGTCCAGATGCTGTTCTGCAAGAAAAAAGAAACATAGAAACACAATCACAATAATTCTTTCTAGTTCTTTGGAATGAACACAAATGTATCCTTGTCTAGAACTGTTTGCAAATGCAGATATTCAGAACGGACAGACTGATGATTAAACATAATAACATTCCTATTCCTCGGCTGCAAAAATATTCCTATTTCTCCGGATATAAACGGGAGACTGTTTCAGAGTCAAATAGTCATCAAATTCAGGGGTCTCCCTGAAATTTGACATGGACACCTAGGATGGCAGTCTTCTTCCATCCAGCACCATTCTACTATGGCGAGATGATGACGTACGCGCTTAGCTGCTCTTTTGTCTTGCTTGGGGCTCAAACCTATCAATCCATCAAGACAGATCAGAAAAATTCCAAAAACCTTAGATCATTGCTACGTGTACGTACAAAGCAAATTTTATACAACTCCTTGGATGTTCTAGTAGCTAGAGCGGATTACAAGAGAATATTTAGCATTTAGTTCAGGTGCTTCTCCGTACTCGGTTTTTATATTTAACGAGTGAATAGCTAATGTTTTATGTGACACGTCAATTTCCATAGAATTATATAAAAACACTCTAGTATGCATGTTTGTATGTATAGCTAATCGCTTACGCCATCACATAACCGTATCTTTGTTTGTTTTCTGATGCTTTGATCAGCACTAGAGCGTAGCAATTGGCAAGGTTTTACATGGTCCACATAAGTGAATTGGTGAGGTTATTTGTATATAGGCATGGTAAATTTATTGTATGGGTAACATCACTTAGCTAAGTTAACCAAACAGTAGACCTGTCGCGGCTTGTAATTTGATTATCGCCAAGTACATCTTTGACGCGTATGATGGCCTCTAATTAATTTCTAGGCCTCTAATTAATTATGGGTCATCAATTTGTGATCAGCATAATATTTTCTTTTAGACAGAGGGAAATAGAACAGCCGATTCCATGTATTTTGTTACCGTTGGTTCAGAATGTTACATGAATATATAACTACCTACTAGTAGAGGTACTCTTTTTTCATTAACCTAATACATGTGTGCATGCTCAACCACCAGCAGAGTTTGCTGCTATTGGCGGGTCACTGGTTTACACTACGGATGCGCCACAACTAATAAACACAACTTTAATCGATATTATTTACCATCAAACTCATTCAGACGTTAACTCCTTTAATTTCTATAAAATCGTGTTAATTAAATTATAAAGGTGCTATTATGGTAAAATATTTCTTGCTAGGGAGACATATATATAGTACGTACCAGGGGCGGATCCAGCATTCGGGCAAGGGGGGCTCAAGCACCCCTACGCTGGATCCCTCTTGGAGAGTATGAAGAGAGGAAGAGGAAAAATGTGAGAAAGAAGAAGAAGGGGTGCTAGAGAAGAAAGAACGGGAAGAGCACCCCCACGTAGTGTAGCTGGATCCGCCTCTGGTACGTATTGACAAATTTCACAATCCATTTGTAGTTAAAAATTTACTATTTTTTTTAAAATATATCAAAGTGACTTGATATGGTTCCCAATATTTTCTACGAGCATTCGAAACAATTTGTTGTTGTATAAATAACCCCTTTATTGAGAAACATACAAGTATATATTCCGTGAGGCCATAGATTTACCGCTATGCTCACATCTGTCTTTTAGGCATACGGGAAGTACGCTGAAGGGCTGCTGATGATAAATGATAAGTGAATGTACAAATATTCTAGGCTACAAATAAATTAAATAAATATGAGTAATTAAAGTTAAATAGTTGATTAAAAATTAATAGTTTATAGGAAATGATGATGAAGAATGTATCTTTAATGACAAGTAATTAGTGAGATCTAATAAGAATCTATGTGGCTCACTGGTTAGATGCTAAGTAGAGTTAGGTTTAAACTAAATTTTTTTAGTGGTAAGTGTTGTACATGTCTCGAGACATATACGATGGGTCTGTCAATATCAAGATTTTCTGTACAATCTTTAAAGTTATCTACGGTGACTTCGTTAACCTCAAAATAGGGTGAACCAATCTTAAAAGTTCGTAGATATAATGTGTTTTTATAGAGATAAATGTGTACATGTTTATTGGTGTATGCATTTGTACTATATTTTTTTAAAAAAAAGACCTAAGGTGCGCACGCACGTGTGTGCGCTCTTGAGATGGGTTGCATGCATTTTCATTAGCATATATAAACGGGAAGATTGAAGGATTTTTCTCCAAGAGAAAAGTAATACCGCCGTACGCGTCCCGGTGGTTTCGGAAGAAAGCACGGTAGATACAGCACGCACGGACGCACGCGCATACACATACCTACAAGAGATAATAGTATATGGCTCGATGGACGGCGGACGAGCGCCGTTTGGTGGAAGCGTACACGCGGAAAGGAACGTAACAGACTGGCAGCTCGATCGCTGCCGCTCTCAACGGCTAGCGTGTCGTCCGGGGCGGGGGCCATATATCCACCTCATTGCCTACCATACGTACGTGTCAGTCTCCATCGGTTTCTTGCGAGTGAGTTAAGTTAATTTGCTCAGGTCAACTAACAGAGAGTTAAGTACTGAACCTATATGGAGTATTTGCTTGCTGAAAAGGAGTCAATCGATTCAATTCTGACTCATCGTGCTTCGTTGCAAAGCTTCCCGTACGTACGTGCATGCCAGCGTAGTCGCACTTGGTGATCCCCTCTGCTCATCCGCTGACGAGTTTGCAAGTGATAGTATCGAATTGCTAGTTTTGTATTACCCTCTGTTTTAGATTATAAGCTAGCCGTCCTGCTAGAGAGGTAGAACATCTTACAATCTGAAATAAAGGGAGTAATTAATCAACCACACAACACGGGTTAGCCCTGCCCAACCACCGTGAGCAAATTACAAAACGAGCTTCTATGTAGGAGTGCTACCTTATCCTGAAAAGAGGGGTAAAAACAACGGGATAAGATTTCATTTTTCAAAACATGATATAATCGTAGTAAGCCATGTAAGCAACTAAAAAGCTGCCTATAGATCATGCGGCAGATTTTACAGCGAAAATCTGTCAGATTTTAGACTACGTGAATATTGATGATCAAGACGTACTGTAACATAAGAAATAGTATAACATGGACTAATAATCAAGTTTTAACATAACTTAGTTAAAATACACACACCATAAATTATATTCCATTTAAAAATCTATCAAATAAAAGTTTACATTCAAATATAATAAAAATTACATTGTAATTATAATGTAATTAAACTGTAATTACAATGTAATCATAATGTAATTACATCATAATCACACTGGGTATGCACTGCAGCACGCGAGCAGCAGATATGCGTAGTAGGCGAGCAGCACACACATGTGAACGTGAGGTGTGAAAGTGTGAATGCAGGTGCCACGCAGATTTGTCTAGGCACGACTCACAGAGCACATCCAAAGACCAAAAAACTGATAGATATGAAGGAAAAAATCTGGCGACAGAAATCTAGCAAAACCGACTAAAAATTGGCTACCCGATTTAAAAGTTGACAAAACAGGAAGAACATATCGTAACCGTCCGATCAAGATGAACCGAACATCACATAAGCTACTAGAATGTTCGATGAAGAACTATACGCCTCACACGGGCGGGCTGGGAAAGATGGACCAATCTGCTCATTTGTAAGGAACCCAGGACCAAAGCTTTACCATAATCCATCGTATATCAGTAGGGGCATAGGACAAAATTAGGCCTCATGGGCATTTCCACTGCTTGGGATCATTTGATTAGCTATAACTATAAAAAATAACTTTAAAATTGCATAGTTTTGTCTTTAGATAAATTTAGAATGTTTAGCAATATAGATCATAGAAGATACCTTTTTTTTCATGATAATGATTATTTATTATAGATCAATATAAACCTATTTGTGTTGTACCTATACTTTCATGGTAAAAGCATTCTCTAAACACCTATTCAAATATGTAAAACAAAATTAAACTTGCCAAAAGTGGAGAATGAATGAAACACTCCATCCATCACAAAATATATGACATACATTTCAAAATATATGATGCCGTTGACTTTTCTTAGTTACATTTTATGGCTCGTTTTATTTAAAAAAGTTAAATATGCAAAAAAAAAAATACATGTCATGTTTGAAGTACATTTATAATGAATCAAATCATAACAAAATAATTAATAATTATGTAAACTTTTTGATAAAACGAATAATTGAACATATGTAAAAGTCAACGGACGTAATATATTTTAGAAATGGGGGGAGTATAAGGGTTGTGTTCGTATGTCTTAGAATACTAAAAGTAATATAGCGTGATATGTAATACGAGAAAAATCATTAGCACGTGATTAATTGAGTATTAGCTATTTTAAACTTGAAAAACGGATTGTTTTGCTTTTTTCGACAATTTTTGTGTAGAATATTTTTTTAAAGAAAAACGTCTTGTTTAGTTTATCGGGAAGCATGTGCACGGAAAAAGAGAGAAAAAATACTATAGGAAACTCCCGGCACTGGCTTTGTTTTTCAGCTCTAACCGAATAGCCCCAAGAGGAGTATAAGGGTCATGCAACACCGGAGATGGCATCGATGCAATGGTTAAGCAGCAGCAAATAGGATGGTTACGGTTGTACAAAGATGAATATATAGAAAACCTTAACCTCTGACTACTGCACTCACCATTTTGTCTAGCTGAAAGGTGGAGGCCATCTCAGATTACAGTGTCTATTTGACGCATTAATACAAATATATGGTATAATTTTTTTTGTGAAATATTCATTAATTCCAATTCAAGATAATATGTTACACATAGATTTTCTTCAAAATATGTTTCACAAAAAGATATTTGAGCTATGCACTATAAATAATATATAAATATATGAGCAAATTTCACAAAACTAAATGTTTTATGGTTCAAGTTATAGACAATCACACATATTATAACATGTGTCACTTACATGTTTCAAGTAACTACACTATCAAGGAGCCATATCAATTCTTGCGTGTGTGATAGTGAAAAATACTCACCCTTCAACAGCCATCATGCATCTTACGTGGTACCAACACGTCACCCCATAGGGCGGAACCCCCACTTAAGAATCAATACAATTCATTAAATGTGTAGTTTTATGAAATGTTAATACACAATACCTATAGTTAAGTCATAAATACCGAAATATATGTAGTTTTCTATAACTTTTTTTTTGCGGGGAATAGTTTTCTATAACTTGGGTCACAAAATATGTAGTTTTGTGAAATTAAGTCTAAATATATTGAGTAAGTTTCATAAACTATATATACCCTATACTTTGACCAAATTATCATAGAACTATTTAAGAGTATCACAAAACTACATATTGAACACCAAATTTCTCACAAAACTACATGTTTAAGGCCAAGTATCCAAAAATTTACTTAAATATATTTAAGATAGAGGAGGTTATAGTCACGCAAATGTGCGACACTATACAATTAAACATGATTGAGAGAATTTCTATCTTATTGTGCCACATATGCAATTAAGTTAAATACTCTAATATATTTAAGATAGAGGAGGCACTAGAATTTTCTTGGCCTGTGTTACATAAATATATTTAAGATAGAGGAGGTATTAGAATTTTATCAGCTTCTCATTGTGCCACATATGCAATTAAACATGGGTCGTCTGATTCCAAAAGCCTCTAAGAACGTCATACAAAGTGGGGAATAAAATCAGTAGAATAAAGTCTAAAAAGATCAAAGTCATATAAAACAGAAAATGAAAAAAAAGGAATCTTTCTCAAAACAAGAATGCGCCACATAGCCGTTGGATGAACGATTTGAACAAACAATAGCTCAGATTAAAAGGTATACAATATTAGATGAAAACAACCAATGGATGACTATATATATGAGAGTTTCCGCGGTCCTCTAATGTTAACAATTAGTCATTAGACACATGATAAAGAGAAAATAAAAGAAAGTAAAAAAAAAAGATAGAGACTTCTAATGCAACCTCTTATAGGTATAAAGAAAACTTTAAAATAACCAGTGGGTGATTATATATAAAAAAAAGAATTTCTAGAGCCTTCTAGTGATACTCTTAAATACATGATCGACAGAAAAATAAAAGGAAAGAAAAAATAGAAATTGTTTGTGCCTTCTCTTATAGGTATGAAGTAAAACTTAAATCTATAGTTCGTTGACCCAATATATATAACAATTAACTTAAATCTAGACTTAAAATCTAAAAACTAGATGTTTTATCGGATTTTTAAACATGACAAGAAGTTCTACAAAGTGTGACAGTGTGGATAATATAATTTAATGGAACGAAGATTTTGAGACATCGAAACATGCTAGTTAACTTAAATGATATGATTCTACAAGCTAGAATTATTTGATCGATGGTGTTTAAGTCATTAAGCGTATCACGGTTTTGTTATATTTAACTGGGTATCTATCATATTAATTCAATTAAACAAAATAGATTGCAATGCCTATTATATCGAAAGCTACAGGCAATATACCTATTATTAAGGGGTATAATTTACATGGTATTGATCCTACATGCTTAACCAATATAAATACTTATATTTCCTAAGAATTGACCTATATATCTGTTAAAAAAAATGGTAACTAGTTGTATCAGTTACTTCTAATTGATAAGGTATTGATGGCTTCAAAGTTGAGATGCAATTGCTGACGATTAATTACATTAATACATACTTCATATCATGGTTCTCATATACAAATAGAATGATTTTAATGTTCATGTACGTGAGAACACCGAACTGTAGACTCCATTTTAGTTGATGCTTTTTATTTACCAACATTTTTGTGTATGTTTTTTTTTAGAAAATATGCCTTCGGAAGATCTGCCTTATAGATCTTGTATTTACCAAAAGGAGAAGACAAATTAGTTCTGATAACAATGCTTATATACATGTATAAAATAGACATTTTTTTGTAATCTTTCGTTTCTTGCTTATTCTGAATGTTATGATCATGTCGATGGATTACAACTGTTGTTGCTCACTTACTTATTTATGTGTGATATTATTTAATTATATTATTTTTTCCCTTGGGATATATAATTAAGTAAATTTTAGTTATTAAAGATATGGGCTGGCGGATCCAGAAAACTGAATCGTTGGTGTCTTAACATACTTATTGGTGTCATATCATGCTAATTTTGTTTATACCATAGTGATATATCATATGTCTGACCAATGTACTGTAGATCCGCCCCTGCCGATTGATGATCAAATTTAATGGTTTGGATTTGGAAAAGTTGGTTCAATCTAAATATAAGGTTTTCTGTTGGCCTTTGCTCAAGGACAGACTAAATACTTAAAATTTGTTGTAAAGGGAAAAAGTTGCAAATCTAAATTAACTTTTTTTAAGTCGAAGAAAGTTTTTATTGATCTTAGATAATTACATCAAGGTAATACAACCATACCGAAACCACTCCAAATGCCAAATTAACTATATGTGTATTATGCAATCTTCAATATGAAGAGACTTTACAACATCCGTTTTTTACTTACGTCATTTGCACATTGTTGCTGGAGCCTCGTATGCATGTTCCAACAGAAGAAGCAGGAGAACAAATCTTTTGGCTGAAGCAATTGAAAAGTTACATGTTTTTTATGGATGTAATGATCCTCATGGCCTAGAGCTTTTGGACCACAAGAAATAAGAGATATCACTCCTTTATAGTTTTATATAGGTAAATTTAAAGCAGTATTTGCGTCGATTATACATAGAGCAAAAGTAGCAGATCAACATGATCTTAGACAATGGTTAGACCTCATACAATTTTGACTGTACACATGCAATTGATATTACTGCATATTAACATACATATACACTTCAATTCTAAAGGGATGAAGTCCCTGTCTGTTCGTTCCTGTGTCTTGGAGAATTTGGTGTGAGAGGAATAGGAGAATCGATCTTTAGGAACGAGGAGATGTCCTTACCGCATTTTTTGGACAAGATCAAGGATGAGATTAAACTTTGGTCACTCTGGGGTGCTGCTTATTTTGCGAGATTATCTACTCCATCCGTCTCAATATTTATGTCATTTTTAAGGGGATTAATGTTTGGTAAGGAATGACTGTCATTTTTAAGGTGGCGAAAATAAATGATGGATAGTTGTCATTGGTGGAGATGAGGTATGTGAGTGTAGTAGTTATATTTTAAGAAAAAATAAATCCTTTAAATAGCTATATTTTAAGACGGAAGGAGTATTTAATTAGGAGCTATCCACTTGTGCTCGCTGGTGGTCAGGCGCCGTGTAATTTGCCTTGTTTTTTTTATTTTTTTTCTTGTCATCATGTATAAAACGCTTTGCTTTCTTGCTTAATATAATGATAGCTCAAGATGGCCCAGTTTTTTTTTTCTAAAAAAAGTTTTCTACAGTCTTTTCCTTAATAAAACATCAATATTTCAAAATTCACCGAAATTATTCCTTTTAACGTTTCGTTTTTTACTGGTCTTTATCGTTTCGTAGCAAATAACCGAGAGTTTCTCAAAAGAAAAAAATAAGAAGAGAAACAAATAACCGATCGAGTTGCTCACATACTGGAACGCTCAAACCCTGCCAACCACCGCTTGAGTGAGCCGATATATCGACCGGGTCAGGGACGTTCAGTCCTGAACTCGTGATAAATTGGATCCAGATGGGTGTCGAGCACACACAATGTATGGTGTACAGTACAGCATGGTATTAATACTGTAGTGGAACGAGCAAGTATAGTAGCATCCAAGAAGAGCCACGTAATGTAGGAGTATAGTCAGAGCATACATGACAAGGAGGACTCGTACAACGGGAGAGAGGACCCGTACGGTACGCGTCAGCGCCGGCTGGAAGTGGGCACTCTACAACAACTTATATCCATATATCCCAAATCTAGAGAGAGCTTCACGGCAAAGCTAGGCAGTAACACTAGTAATTAAGCAGTGACAAATCGTGAAAGTTTGACCTGCTCCCCACTAGCAAAGCTGCTGCCGGGTCTCCGGGGAACACCAACTTAAACCGCGTTGACCGATCCATAAGCACTCCCTCTCTTCAATTCTCTCTGTCTCTGTCTCTCTTCAGCATATGACTGCATCGTGGTCGTGTGCAGCAAGTACTACTCCTACTACTACTACACATCCATCCATAACAAGAAAATAATTAAAGCTTCTGGAAGGAAGCGTTCAATTCAACACGTACACTATCTCTCTTACCTTGTGCTTCGCGCTCACGCAACGACGTCGCATTTGCAGATAGGCACATCCATCATCCATCGAATCATCCATCGACACTAACTTCGTTTGGCGGCGACCAGCTGGTTAAACTCAAGTGAGGTCAGCTACCGATCGATCGCCAACTTCAGCAATCACAGCAGTATATGTAATATTGTATGCATCAGTCGTCGATTGCCGTGGTCAGCCGGAGACCCTTCTGATTACAACTAGTGCCACTAACAGACAAATTAGCACTTTTTCTGAAAACTATTAATAATTGATTAATTTCTATTAAGCTAAAGTTGGATATATGGCTGGCTGCGTCCACTAAATATGCTGAACCAGTCAAGTTCTGCGCGCGTATACTGTTAACATGATAACTGACCTAAAAAAAAAATACTGTTAACATGATAACTGCAACATCCTCTGTCCACTAAATATGTTCCTTAATTGCTCTTTGAACTAAGCTGCGCATGCGTGCTCAAGACAATTTTAGGACATTGACTTCAAATTGTCTTTTTTTTTAAAAAAAATGTCAAATAATAGTACTACCTCCATTTGATAATGCAAGATGTTTAATTTTTTTTTGCAACGTTTGATCATTTAGTCTTATTAAAAAAATTAGTGCAAATAGAAAATGATAAGTCATGCTTAAAGTTTTTTTATAATAAAGTAAGTCACAACCAAAATAAATAATATTTTCATAATTTTTTGAATAAGACGAATGATTAAATGTTTGAAGAAAAAAATCAAACATCTTATGTTATAAAACAGAGGGAGTAACATTTATCAACCACAAGGAGATAAAAAAGATTAAAACCTAAATCAGAAAAAAAAATGACAAGTGGTTTCCGTCCTTTTGTAGCAACCTTCAAATTAAATAATGAGTAAATTGCACTTTACACCGGGTAAAATATACCTAGTTTCACTTTGCATCGGGTTTAGCACGTGCTTTCATTTTGCACTGGATACATTCAAAGAAGTTCCACTTTGCACCAAGTTAGCATAGAGAAAAATCATTAAATCTATACAATTTTCATGAAAACTTTATAAAGCCTGGCTTAAATTCAAATTATTTTCTAATTTTTATTCATATATTTAACAAGAATTTTTTTGAATTATATGGTAAAACCCAGTGCAAAGTGTAACTTGTTTTATGATACCCTGGTGCAAAGTAAAAGTATGCACTAAATCCGGCCCAAAGTGAAACAAGATACGTTCTACTCGGTGCAAAATGTAATTTACTCTTAAATAACTCAACTCAATTTGTAAGAATTTATAATACGATCCATGCATGCCAAGCCTACTACTAGTGGTACACGGTTAACATTTTTTTTATCTGTTCTTGGTTGTGTAAAAAATTGACTTGAGGTTATTAGACAAACATATGAGACTATATATGGTTATGTTTAGATCTAAAATTTTTGGCCAAAAATATCACATCAAATATGTGAACACATATTTAAAGTAGTACAAAGCAATTTACAATAAACTGTGAGACGAATCTTTTGAGCCTAATTAATCCGTCATTAGCACATGTTGGTTACTATAGCACTTATGGCTAATCATGACGTAATTAGACTCAAAAGATTCGTCTTATAATTTTACATGCAAACTGTGCAATTATTTTTTTTTACATTTAGTGTTCCATACATGTGTCCAAACATTTGATGTGACGGAAAAGTTAGAAGTTTAAAATTTGAAACAAAAAATAAACAAGGCCTATATACGTACATCCATCCTACTTATAAACACCAACCACATTGCAATCCATATGCCACACATGGGCCATTAATTTTCCATTCGACGAAATTTAATCAATTTAGGCCTGGTTCAGTTTGCAAAAATTTTTTTCCAAAGCATCACATCAAATCTTTCGACACATATATGGAGCATTAAATATTGATCAAAATAAAAAACTAATTCCACAGTTTGCATGAAAATGATGAGACGAATCTTTTGAGGTCCATGATTAGCCATAAGTGCTACAGTAACCCGCATGCGCTAATGATGGTTTAATTAGACTTAATAGATTTATCTCGTGGTTTCTATACGAGTTATGAAATTAGTTTTTTCATTCACATCCGAAAACCACGACATACGGTCAAACGTCCGATGTGACACCCAAAATTTTCTCTTCACGAACTGAACAAGGCCTTATACTTCATGTATTTTATCCATAAATCCTTCTAGAAGAGATGGGAGAATCTTCCTAGAAGGTACTGAAGCTTCCATTTCAACTTCGAATTAAGATGGAACATGCATGAAGTCGTACATATATTATATTCCTCCAGTGAAGTTGCTGTATATCTTCATGGAAAACACTAGGAATGTTGTTCACTGTGGCAATCGTGTTAAAACAACATTCACTGTTCACACATCAACATCTGATCAATCAGCGTGTATATGTTTATCGTTCTCTATCTTCGTATACGTTTGAAACAAAAATTAAGCAAAGTTGGCCAATCGCGATCACATTTCCAGTTTCAAATGTTACCCGTACGTACATACGAACTTTCGGATAAAGTTCATCCTTTCCACATTTCAAACAGATAAACTGAAATTTATGAAGACTCGAGATGTAGTCCAGTCGTGTCTGGCCGGGTAGTAAAAGTTAACAAACCGACCGGGTGGTTCTGCCTTTGCTGCCTTCTTGTGTAGACCGCCGGCGCCGGCCCGATGGTCATAAATTAATATGCATAATTTCGATCTGACCGGCCAATTAAATATTTTAAGCATAAAGTCAACTCGGCAAAATGTTACTGTATCCTTTGTGCTCATCAATTTAGTCCGAACGTTACGATCTAATTTAGTGAAAGAAAAAAAAATGAATCTAATGGGCACTCTGTTCCGAGTACTAAATTGAAATTAACAGTAGCAGGTCAATTCCCTCAAACAAAAAAAAGTGACAGGCCAATTGAATGGGCCCAATTAACTAAGTTCAACAAATAATGTCTCAAAGAAAAAAAAAATAACTTCAGCAAAATCCATATTGAATGTTGTGAGTCTTCTCGGATTTGTTTTTAGGCTGCGTTTAGTACCAGAGACAAAAAAAACAATGCCCACCTAAAACGGACAGCGAAAATACTAGAGTAACATGCGCATGTAAAACGAGGTGCTAAACCGTATGTTTTTTTGAAAAAAATTTCTACTGTTTTAAAAAATCAAATTAATCTATTTTCCAAGTTTAAAATCATTAATACTTAATTAATCACTGGAACATTTCCATTAGAAATTCAGATATGAGAAGCAAAGAAGGGTACTTTGGGCTGCAGTTGTGGGCTTTCTGTGGCGGCCCGTTCCAACCCCAAGTTCCCCATCGCATGATCCGCCGCTGGCCGTCCCCAATTCCACTGTCACCCTCGTCGCCCCATTTCCCCACAATCACATCGTCGGACATCGCCGTCCACCTCCACCGCACCGGCGACTCCTGCCGCCGGAGGAGCTCCCCCGCGTCCCCGAGGTACGGCATTCCGTTGCATCCCACGCCTGGAAGAAAGCGATTAGTGTTTTTCCCGTGATCCTCGCTAGGTATTTATCGGCGTTTGGATGCGGTGCCAACTCTGCTTAATAATCTGTAATATTTACAACAAACACAAGCGCGCCTTGTTCCTTCGTGCCTGCGCTTTCGGTAGGACTAGATGCCACGAGATTACTTCCGGAAATGCTTTATTTTGCAAACACACTTGCATAACTTAGTCGGATGATATATGGAAAATTTTGCTGACATCTATTCAATGTGCGGAACTAGGGTTTATTATTTCGCCAAACTTTTGCCCTTGAGATCTTCTCCATTCTGCTCCAGGGATCTTCATGCACTCCACGGATTATCTTACGACAAGCAAGTTTATAATTATAAAAATGAATGTAAGATTGCTGATTTACAAAGAGATACACTCTTCATGCACTCTACCGAGAGCGGAAAGTAGTTTGTAAAGTTTCTTACATTAGTTATGTGCAAAAAAAAAGTGAAAAAACAAGTCCCTCAATTTTGCAATTGAAACTTCTTTCTTCTTAAAAGATTCCTTGTATTCAGTTTGTCCTTGATTAGAGCCAAAAGGGACCTTCATGCCCAGATTGACAAGATCATTTCCAAGCCAATCAAAAGGGGCTGATGGCTGCACTTATCCCATAAATACTTTATAAGCTTTAAATGAGCAGCTGGTTATTTTTAGATGTATCTCCAGTGATTCTCCAGTTGTTAAAATACCCACATCAGCCAATTTAATCTGTACTAATTGAAATTATACAAAGGTTTTCTCTGAAATAGGCAACTGAAAGCAATCCTGGAGTTTTTCCTCAAGCAAAAATTTGTTGCACTGTACTACTATATTATTTATATTTTTCTCTTATATATGATCTATGCCATTTATATTCTTTTTTCTCTACCTTGTAATAACATATGTTTATCTTTGCGTGTAACTAATGTAAAGGTTTTAAGCAGAAGTAAAAAATGACTGAAATGGAAGATATTATATCTGATGTTGAGATAGAGGAACTGGGTAATTCAATGAAGGATGAACTCAGAAATTACTTGTCGTCGAATATTGTGCATGCCGATTGTTCTGAGTTCTGCTTGATTCCAAGAATACATGAGTATATCCGTGCGATCGATAGAGATTCTTACGAACCAATAGCTTTGTCGATTGGCCCATATCACAATGGATCTCCAGAATTTTCTTCTCTGGAGAGAGAAAAATGGAACTGCTTGGACTACATACTTAAGTTAAACTGTAAGAAGGGTCTTAGTGATTACATCACCGTCATAAACGCACTAGAGAAACGAGCAAGGATATGCTATTCTGGAGATACTAAAATGAACAGGAAAATGTTCTTGCAGACTCTCTTGCTTGATGGATGTTTTGTACTTGTTTCTCTAGGGGGATTTAATGAATTTCTAATGCCTCAAGCCCACAGATGTATGGATTATTCTTCACATGCCAGAACACTTGAGGGAGATTTGGGTTTAAGGCACCAGAGTGTAACTGGGACAAATGAGATTCAACAAATAAATGCGGGAACACATAATGCAATGAAGGGCAATTCATTGGAACATGGCAATGTGAATCGGAGCCATTCTAGGGAAGGATATTCAGTGCCTGAGATAGAGTTATCCTCAGAAACCAGTGAGGACCAGAAAGCGCAATATAAATATCAGGAAAACACTCAGCGGATTGGAAAGTGGTATAATATCTTTGTTTCGTGTGACCTATTTCTGATAGAGAACCAAATTCCATTTTTTATAATTCAAGGAATATACAAAGAAGTAGTTTCACACCTTCCCAACAAGATGGCAGCAACTGATGCGTGTGCAAATAGTATTGTGCAATCTATAGAACAGCTTGTGCAATACTATCCCGTAGCAATACAAGAGCTCAATCGCCCGAAAGATTTTGACCATTTGTTACACTTGTGTCATATTTACTTCAGACCAGGTTTAAACCAGGATGAGCGCCATGGCCACACATCTCATTACATTCATAACTTCCTTCAGCTAGGACAGGATTATCTCAATCTTGTTTACAAGCAGGAGGCAGCTAATTTCAGTTCGTCGCAAAATGGTCATTTCCCGTATCAGTGGCGCAGAGCAACACAATATCATGAAGCTGGAATCAAATTTAGGAGGAGAGTATATTTGAAATGTAATCCTCATTCTCTCCTGGACATAAAGCTTAGAGACAGTGTTTTGGAGATCCCATTTTTGTTTGTAGATGAAACCACCAGCTTTCTTTTCAGAAACTTCATAGCATTGGAGCAGACTTCTCCGAAAATAGGAAATGATGTCACCACTTATGTTCTTTTCATGGCTAAGCTTATGAGCATGCCTGATGATGTAGCACTGTTGTCTCGAAATGGGATTGTTGCTCACCATTTGCGGACTGACAGAGAATTGTCACAACTTTTTACCAAGCTGATGAAAGGTGTGGTTTTTGACATGTATGGAAATTATTACCTCAAGCCCCTGTGTTTAGCCCTGGAAGCACATTACCAGAATCGTCTGCACAAGTGGATTGCATGGTTGAGGCACAACCATTTTAGCAACCCTTGGGTGGCCGTGGCTGGGTTGGCTGGTGCTATTGTGCTTTTCTGCACCGTTGCACAGACTGTCCTTACTGTCTTTTCTTATATTAATCCCAGGTAAATACTCAGTGGATTCAGAGAGGGATTTGGTTATCTGAAACACCTGCCACAGTCCCCTTTAGTTCACCATGAAACCATTTGGAGATTTTGATTCCCATCCCGCACATGCTGCATGACTGTTGATGTGCTCACTGGAACATCTCTACATGTGGCTACTCTTCCTATTTATAATGATCCCTCATCGATCAGAAAGAATAACTTCCAACACACATCACTACATAAGCAACGCAATGGAGAACAAAGCTTCTCTCGTCTTAGCAATGTTGTTGCTAGCAGTTTTTGCTGATCAGATGATCTCTTCAGCTCTTGGAAGAGAAGTTCCAGTTCTCCAGCGGGACATACAAAGGAGTCATTCCTCATCAAGCATGAACGGTAGGTTAGTTCATGCAGAGTCAGTTGTTTATTCTTCTGTTCTTTCTGTGCAAAAGAATTGACTCCACTCTTTCCTCTTCCTCCTCAGGAAGGAAGGACAGTTTCTCTGAAGCGAAGGGCGTCGCTATCATTAGACCAATATTCCATCCTCCTTATATTGCACCTTGCGCTGGAATAGCTTCTGTACGCACTAGGATGAACATGAAGGGAGAAAGGCTTTGTTAAGAGAGCAAGTAACCTCGCTTGTTTCTTAAAGGGAAAATAAAGTTAAATTTTATCTCAGCGTCCCTACAAATTTGTGGTGTGCTATCTCTCTTTTAAACAAAAGCCCTTTCTGGAGTGTTATGATTGTTACGTAGAAGAGACAATGGGACTGGTATGGTATGACTTATTATTAATAAAGATAGTAAGTTGCAATTACAAGAGTATCAAAATTTCCTGTCTTTCGATATCCAATTTAAATGCTACCATGCGACATGGCCTCTTCTTCCTGGTGCTATGCAAATTCTTACCCTTGATGCAACCATTATTTTTTTATTGCATCTCAGATTTACAGGATTTTGAAGGCCTATTATGTTCTCATATTAAAGGATTGAGTACCGTTTGTTGTCTTATTAATCATTTTAAGTTCAAATTTATTTCCATTATAACTATATCTACCTTCTCATCTCAATTACCTCTCATTTAATTAGGGGCATTATAGTTTTTTCTCTATATCCTTTACTTTCAAAAAAAAAAGATCCCTATTATAAAAGTACAGAGTGAATATGTTACCAGTACAAGCATTTCCCATTTCCGTTTCATCTTCATATCTCCCTTATAAGACCTACATCGCGTTGTTATATACTCGTTTCATCAAAAAAATATAAACATTCGGCTAGGATGTGACACATCCTAGTCCAATAAATCTAAACCAAGGTTTGTCGTGATGCTTATATATTTGGAGGACGGAGGAAGTATGCAAGATTGACAATAGTTGTGAATTCTCTTGGTTTCCATAGCATTTTTTTATGTTGCAACAATTTATGTGGTTTCTTTCCTTTCCTTAAAATATTTTATGGAAAGAGGAACAAAGCGAGGAGAACAAGACAAATAAATTAGGTCTCTTCCCTCGATATTGTCTATATTTTAGATGTGAATTTAAATAAATGTATGCATAAATCAACTCATGTGTTTCATACATATGTCTAGATTCATAGATTCATATAGATGTTGGTGGATCTATATAACATATTAAGAGGTCAAAAACTCTTACAGTATGAAACGGATGGAGTAATAAAAAGTCCATTAAACATCCTTTAAATTGCTCCTAACTCATCACGTGTCACATTTCAAAAATAAAAAAAATGTTTCTGAGGAAAATATGTAAAAAGACTAATCCATTCCGTAAAGCATCAAGATTTGTTAACCTTATTAAGCATTAAACTGGGTATTCTACACTCTGAAATTGTGCAGACAAGTCACTAGAGTAATTTTGTACATGGTTTTGCTATGTACACGATGATGATGGTTTTAACCATATACATTATGAATGGGATGGTGACATGGTGATATTTTTAGAATAATTTGTATTAGTGCTAATATATAATTTTAAGCATGTTGATCAGTTAATGAAAAGAAATAATGATGTCAACTTGGGGTTAATTGGCTAATTGTGTGCCATTTTAGCAATACCATTGTCATGTTCGTATCTACGTGGTAAAACCACTTATAAAACCACGTCAGGTGTTATTTAAGCCAGTTTACATACTTTAGAGTTACAATACCCAATTTCATGCTTCAGGGAACTACTTTTATACTCATGGGTTTTGTAGACTTAAAAACGCCATCTACCACTTGTTTTCATTTAAATCGATGGATCCCACTACCATAGACTAGCAGATTAGACATCTATTTGAGAATAGAGGGAGTATAATGTTCGGTCGAATTTATTGGATAAAAAAATAAGAAAGTTTTATTTACCCTTAAAATAGTTTAATATGTATTAACCACAATACTGATGCTTAATATAGTTTGGTTTATATTAATACTACTACTTTATACCCTCCGCTCGAATAGTTTCATTAGGACAAGGTATGACCAATAATTTTGTTATTATAAATTTATTTTTATAACATAAAATTAATGTTGTTAATGTTGTTAGATTTGTATTTGTACGAGTCTTCCTATGATTATACTTTTCAATATCACAACTGACATCTTAATAAAGAAATTATAGGTTGAAACCTTATCCTAACGAAATAAAATATGCCATATAGAAAAGGACGGAGGAAGTATGTAATAATTATCTTCTAATGGTGCTGTTAACCTGTTCGCTAGAAACGAATCATATTTCCGTTTGCTCAGAGCTATCTTGAGCAAGGGAACCGGATGAGAGAAGATTCGATGCATATACTGGAAACCAACAAGGAGCGACTGTATCTGCCAAGCTTGGCCCAACCCATCTACAGGTAACCAAACACACCCTAAAAAACATATGAATTTTATAGGATTGGATCCTATAGAACTTTTCCTAAATAAGCCTTTAAAACAAAGGAATGGACACTACGGAATTCCGGAATAGATAGTTGCTAGTAAGTAAGTTTTGAAGGAATTTTAACATCAGAATGCAACATTATGAAAAGAAATTCCTAGGTCTCTCACCTCAAATTCATGTGTTTTTCATGCTGTCCAAATAAATGGTCATTCATTTTTTTTTTGTGTTTGTAATCTATTGTTTTGTACTTACATTCTTATAAAAATCATGTGCTTTTCTATTCGTTTGTTTTCACAATCCTCTGCAATTCAAAGAGGCCCTTAGTATCTTCACAGAAGAAGGAACGACACATGAGAAAATAGAGGAGAGTTCATTGATCTTTGATTTGATATTGTGAAACACCATGTGTCGTTAGGAGAAGACCTTTCCAATATAAAAAATTTTTGCTTCCCATTTATGGTGGGGTAAATATATTTGGCACTCTCCGCCATTTTGTTAGTAAAAGGCCGGTCCCTTGATTCCAAACTAGAGGGAATTTAACTATTTACCACTCTTACCAACAACCCCTCTTCAAATACCACTCTTTCAAAAACTCCTATTCTTTTTTTGCCACTTAATGGTTGTTTGTGCAGCACTGCAGCTATGCCCCTACCCTCCGCTCCACCTCTCTTCCATGTGTAGGCGCTGCCACGTCTGCTTTCCAACGCCACTCACCGCAACTCCTTTCTTGCGTCGCTCGCTGGCCGCTGCCTCTTCCGTGGGCTAACGGCGCTTGCCAACCACCGCCGCTTCCCTGCGCCGGTGTCGCCGCCCCACGTTGACATTACCATTCACTGGCGTCAGGGCTGCAACTACTTCCCCACGCCGCTCATTACCGCCATTTCATTGTGCCATTCATCGTCGGAGGGGCCACAACTACTTCCCCACGCCGCTTCCCCGCGCAGCTTGTCACTGCCAGTGCCCTAGCTTCTTCAGGCCACTTGATGGAAAGGGAAGGGGAAGAAGGGTAAAATGGACATTTCACAATTTAGTGGCAAAATATGAGAAACATCTAAAAAATGGCATTTGAAGAGTGGCAAATAGTTAAATTTCCCCTAAACCAGATATATTGACACCTCTCAGCTCTAAAAAAAATTCTTTCTTAAAAAAGCATTCATTTTAGTCCAAACCAAAGTGGCTTTCATCTGTGGCTGTGGTACTGACTTGGCAAAACAGTCACCCTACAAACTTATTTTAAAATAAAAAAGTGAGGCCCATATGTGCTCATATTCTTCTTTCATCTCTCTCTCTCTCTCTCTCTCTCTCTAAAAGGTTCCGAGATGTATGGAAGTTTTACACTAAAAAGGTACCTGATGAAGTACTTATCTCTAGATAAAACTGCAATGATGGTGCCCAATGTATTCTTGAACATCAATAAAATAAAAGACGGAATATACATCTGATCAGAGGAGTATAGTAACAAAAATTTAGTGATATATAGGGAATTTCTCCTTTATATCTATCTTATAAATAAATAACTTGCAAATTTCCCATACATTTACTGATCAAGAGTTTGTATTTGGCCTAAAACTCAATTTTGTAGTTCAATAAATACTGCTATGTTTTGTGTGCATATATCAAGAGCAATCTCTATCGTTATAATCTACACCGACTATTATCAAACAGTGCAATCTCTCTTTTTTTTCTTCCTAACATAATAATTGATGTATTCACAAGAACATGTAAAGAAAATGAATTATGTAAACATTGTGTAGGTTTGATACTAGTAATTACAAGCTATTTGATCGAACCTATTGCTTTATCCGAAATACGACAAAAATGCAAGAACAGTTTGCATAATACTATGAAAGCAGAAGTTATTGCAGCAAAACCTAACCATGGATTGCTGAAATGCTTGTGCCACAGCAATGCCATCCACCTGTTAAGACGACTTTGGTAGTGTGCTTCCATTACATAGAACAGGGATTTCAGGTAGTATTCACCATTGTAGTCAAATCCCACATGCTCAAAAAGCTTGGTGAATAGAGTTGACACTTCCTCATCACTTTCCATCTGATGCACTATGATCCCTTTTTGTGCAAGAAGGGCAACATCAGCAGCCGTACTGATAAGCTGGGACATGAGCACAATGTATGCTGTGATGTCTTCACCGACTTGAGGACATGTTTGCTCAAGAGCTACAAGGTTTCTGAAAAGCAAAGAAGATTTGTCGTCGATTAGCAAACATGGTATTTCCATGACCCCCTTTCTAAATTTAATGTCCAACAAAGAATGAGGGTCTTCTTCATCAAACTCCCTTTTCCTGAATTCTATTCCTGCCTCATGATAGTTCACTGCTCTACGCCACCGATTAACCAGCTGTGGTGAGTACAACTTATTCAACTCATGGTACATGTTTTGCTCCCGTCCAAAACAGAAGACCTTTTTGCCAAAATAATATATATAGTCAAAGCAGTGAGACTTTCCAGCATGACCATGATGTTGTTCGTCCAGCTTTTGACCAGGTTTCAGGTACATATGGCACAGATGTAGCAGGTGGTAAAAGTCTCCTGGCCTATTTGCCTCGGTGATCACTTTTGGAAAATGGTAAAGAATGCCTTCCATGAATTCAGAGATGTCACTGGTAAGTAATGGAGTAGTTGCTACGGTATCACGAGAGAAGAGCTGATAAATTGCCCTGACGATGAAAAAGGGAATTTGGTTCTCCAGCAGCAGTAGATCATACACAGCAGAACTATTATACCATTCGACAGTATCACCGTCTTCCTGGATCCCTGGACCATCATCAGAAACTTCTTGTGTGTGTTTATCCCTGCAAAGCCCACGCATACCTCCAAGGTACACAAGAATGAAGCAGCTATCCAGCAGAAGCATCTGCAAGAATTCCTTGCTGTCCATCTCTGTGTCCTCACCGTAAGAGCCTCTTGTTTCTCCACCCTAGAAATCAAGCACAGGTAATCACGCAAGCTCACATTACGGTTTAGCTTAAGAATGTAATCTGCACATATCCACTTCTCCGTTTCCATGGCAATTAGTTGTGACTCTGAGTGGTGATAAGGACCAATTGAGAGAACACTTGGTTCATATACATTCCTGTCAGTCAGACGAACTCGGTGCACAATTTTGCATATAAGGCCACACTTGTTTCCATTCTTGCGACACTCATCCAGTGTCGTGCGACGATTTAGATCTGCCCTCATGGAATCAACTAGCTCATCAATGTCAACAACATCAGTACTGTCATATAGTTCAGTCAACATATCTGTTAAGAAGGAAAATCAGTACTTCAAAGAGAGACAGGTCCTAAACATAAAACTATTCTATTTTTCTATCATGAAAGGTAAAAGAAGTTGGCACTAAGAACAACAGACAAAAGAAGCTGTAAGATGTAGTAACTGTTCTTTCCACGGACCAAAACAGGTTTTGATGGCAAGGCATCTCTCTTTTGGCCATTGCCATCAGTGTGTATTTCATAAATTAGATTCAAGACTCTGATTCTCTGAACCCTGATTAATCTGATGAAGGATATACAAACAAGTAAAACCAAACGCAATTTTGTCTTCTTCGCACCTGCGACTGTCGATTCACCAAGGGTTGCCCAAGAATCAGCTAGCACCGATCAAATTATTCCGCTCCACCTCTAATTGAGATACGACAGCCGGGCTAAAAGAAAAATCAAGAACAGAAGAGCACATATCAGATACAGTCATACACGAATGTGTCTATTTCTTCCATGCAACCAACCAAGAAAAATTCCCCATCCAAATGGAAAAGAATGCGCTCACCATCATCCATTACAGGCGGCTCCTTCGCAGCGGTGAGCGCAACAAGAAATCATCCGCACATCCATGGTCCATCCAATATTACCATCAGAAGAAGAAGATTTCTTCTGGTTTCTACACGGAGAAAGCCAAGATTTTGCAAATGGCGAAGGGGGCGAGGAGGCACGGATTAGGGCTGGAAGCGAGCAGGGACGAAAGCATTGGATCAGGATTGGGATAGGTGGCGCGCACGCAAGCGCATTTCCAGGATGAGCGAGAGGCATTGCACGATCCCCTCGCCGGGAGAGAGGAGGATTGTGGTGTGGGGGGATCTTGATTCTTGAGGCTAATCGTCAGGAAGAAAAAAAAAAAGAATTTGCATCCGCCGGAGAAATATTTTGGAGAGCGGACGGCCCAATTTAGGTGGCCCAGTCTGAGTTGCCCCGGATTTGATGGGCCGAAAGCCTGGAAGGATGAGACCACAGTTCGATTCCAGAACGTGAAGGCCAATGCGCGGGATCGGTTTGCATTCCTCAATGAAAATTTTCAACTGAAACTAAAAACAAATATTTCTACTGAAAGTAAATAAAAATTTCAACTGAAAAAAATCCAATTGGAGTTAAATACCATTAATATTTTTTTTGCTACTTTCAAAAGAAAATTTGTGATTACTTTTAATTTGAAAAAAAGAGAGGTGCAAACCGATCGCTATAAACGATGAATAAATTAGATGTCTAGAAATCAAGAGATAGCTAGACTTATGTTCTTTTAACTGACTTTGTTGCAATAATTTTTGTATTTAAATGATAAAACTTAGCACATGTGATAAATTATTTTTTATTTTTTTATTGAAGACACTTCAGCATATAAACTGATATGCTTTATATATATTTCCTACCGGGTAAACAGGAACAGTACCTTGTGCCATCTGGAATAAGATATAGAAGTAGCTAGATAATTGCATTATTCGAAATTTCCAAGTAGCTCTGATCTGCAGTCTGGATCAGTAACTCGATTGAAAGGTATAACAATGATAAATGCAGACGATCAACATAAACTATTACACTAATGATGTGCGTGTACTTAGAAACTATTGAACGGTTTTATTTAAAAAAAAATCTATACGAAAGTTTTTAAAAATAAAATTAATTTTTTAAATTTAAAATAGCTAATACTTAATTAATCAGGTGCTAACGACATTTCTCGTTTACCTGCAACACTATTTGTTTTAGCAACCCATACAATCCCTTATACCACCCCACACACACACATAGTACACGCCTTTTTGGTCAAGGCCATTTTAACCCTTGAAAGCTGAACTGCAAAATTGATTATTCTTCACCTTGAAGTTCTAACGTCACCTACAATGTGATCAAATGAAAGGAAAACGACTCCTAAAAAATTTACAGAACACGAGGGGTAAAAAAGAAAATAAAAGGAGACAGAACAGAGTCCAGCAGCTGGAATATTCTAGGATGTTACCCACTTATGCAGCCCACCACCTTATGAGTACATTATCACATTAGTCCATGACCTCACTAATGAAGACAGTAAAGAAGATGAACAGCAGTTTCCACTCAACCGAAAAGCTATTAGAACCCCTAACAATCGAACACTAAACCTCCTTCCTTAATTAGTTTCTTCTTACCTTTAATTTCAGAAAGGAGGTGAAGGAGTAGTCTAAAGTTTAAACTGAATGTCTATGTAAATCAACCGATGATCACTGCCTAATCAACATGATGTCACCAAAATGCAAACAGGCACTTTGAATGGGCCCACTCAAGTAATAATTGGATGGATCCACCATTTGTCTAATAATTTACCCTATAGCTCCAATGAATCATTGTATGCAACAGTGCTGGGGGAAATTGGTAATCATAATGGGGCAAGTTGATTTGTTAAGATCAGCCGTCCATATATATAACAGTTTACTTTAATTATGAGGAAGGGATCAGAAGCAACTAAGCACACTAAGGACCCTCCCGCACTAAGGACAAATTTGATTCCCATCATTAGGGCTCCTTAGTCTATGTGCTACTCCAGTTGTTTTACTTGCTTCTTTGGCACTACATGCATGATGCATCCATAAAAGAAAGAATAGGAGAGGAAGATTCATTTCATAACATAAAAGGACATGCATTATATTCTTCTTAAAAAAGATAAAAGTTTTGTCTCATACATATTAATAGAACAGGTAGAGAAAAAAGACGTATATGCATACGTACCATCACATATGTGTACTTGTGTGAATGCGTCGTTAAGCAGAGACGAAGGTTTACGGCAATCCATATCATCACTGAATTCCAATTTAAAATCTCATCGATGTGTGTAACTAGCTGTAAGCAGCAGGGTTGGAATGGGCGTGAATAATTTACTCGTGCAACGACGAAATGTTGGAGTGGTTCGTGAGTAATTTACTCGCGCAACCACTTCTTCGCACCAATGGTTCTTCCTAGAGGGGGAATGCATATGTTAGGTTAATGGTGTTGGTGTATACTATGTACTTGTAGTTTATCACTTCTCTTGTACATGTCCAGCTACGTCCGTCCTACAAGTGTCTATTTATGCTGACGCATCAGGTGATCTCAGGAAGCAAACAAAATGGTATGACCTGTACATATTCCTGTATATACATATATGTACATCTCAAGATCAACTAACTGGTTGTGAGCACTAAATTGGTTCCTGGCTGGCCTAGGTTGAAGCTTGTATAGGTCTTTCGATAGTGACGTCGGTGGCAATCAGGGGATCAAAAGAGGAACAGCAAGGTAGTGAAGAAACCACTTACATTGAACCGTCGCAACACTAGCTTTTTCGATCGACGTCATGAGACATGATCCTTCTTTTTTGTTTTCTGAAGATTCATATTGGTATGATCAGGAGAGGCAGGCTGTGACGGAGAAGAGGGTATCATCAATAATAAAATGAATAATTACAATCAGAGACTTGGTATCAGACTATATAAAAAGAAATGTAAACATCTGAATCGAATATGGAGTATTAATTATGGTTCAATACACTCACAATCCCACCTATGAGAGGGTTGACAGAGATGCCAACAGATGTCTTCCACATAAGCACATGCATGTCAAGCTTAGTAGTGGACCTTTATTGTTTGTTGATAACTAAGATCAGACAATTTAATTAAGTACCAAAAATATATTCTTGATAGGAGTAAAATTCATATAATACTTCAAATTTGCACCTTCCACTAGTAGACAACGGGGCAAATATCTAGAGCTTTAGTCCCGGACAAAATTGGGCCCGGGACTAAAACATTTTTTAATCCCGGTCCGTATTACCAACCGGAACTAAAGCTCCGGGTCCCAACGGCTACTTCGGTTGGTATCCGGCAAGGGACCTTTAATCCCGGTTTAGCTCACGAACCGGGATTAAAAGTATTTTTTTAGTCCAGGTTCGTGTCTCAAACCGGGACTAAAGGTCCCCCCACAGCTTGGAGAACAATCGAAGTAATCGGTCGAGCCGCTCATCGTCGAGTCACCAGTGGTGCAGCAAAGCCAGCAAGACCAACAAGTGCTCGATCCTGAATTATTGGCCCTACAGAAAATGATGAAGGAGACTGATCTTTCATTGGCAGAGGTTACAGGTCGAAAGTCTCCTCCCAAATATGTAATTAAGGCGGGAGAAGAGAAATGTAAATATAAGTATGGCGAGCCTCTCGTCCGACCTGACTTGGTTCGATCGCTCCCAACACAAATGTTTAAGCTGCACCGCTGGTACATCGAAGCCTGCAAAGAAGGTATGCAGTTTATAAATGTTAAGATCAAAGACGAGCACTACTTTCGTGGAGAAGACCTGATAGACATTGACGTCGAGGAGTTGTACCAGCTATTCCACAGGGACGCTCTCGACAAATCCCTCGTTAGCTGCTGGTGCCTGTGAGTGCATATTAATACAATTAATGTATCTTTATTGTTATTACACGATTTATCCCCTATTGCTATTCTCGTTAACTAATGTCTGATATGCAGATTGGAGATGCTTCGCCACAAGAGAGAAGATGTGTATGATGTTGGTTTTATCGATCTATACGTCGTGCACTCAACAAACGTCATAGATCAAGCTGAGGAAACGGAACGTAACATCTTACGGTTCCTTAGGAAGCAAGCCCACAAGACAAAAATATTTTTTGCAAACGTCTTTACGTAAGTTTGTAAAGTCTTTTGAATTTTCGTACTTCCTCCATGTTTATCTTAATTAACACGTATGCCTGCATAAAAAATGCAACAATCACTGGTGTCG